>CABHPQ010120075.1:18808-60743 GCA_902168405.1 Peromyscus aztecus | reverse complement strand
AAAAAATAATTATTAAATATAGGCACTATTAGATAATGGCCTACAGGATAACATAAACACTTTTTAGAATTATGCAGAATCAATTGCTGAATGTTATAAGGTAAAATACATAATACCTAAATGTGACTCAACCTACATATAGCCTTTAGGTAGAAATACAAAACACCACAGAAGAGGTAACAAACTCATGAAAAATCTCTTGTGAGGGGTTAAATAAGATGGTTCAGGGGGGAGAGTGCTTGCCTTGTAAGTATGAGGACATGAGTTCAATCTCTGGCACCCAAGTAAAAAGGCTGAGTGTGGTCGAAAATGATTGTAATCCCAGCACTAGGGAAGTTGAGACAGAAGGATCCCTGGGGTTTACTAGCCTGCCACCCTAGACTAATTGCTGAACTCCAAGCCAAAAGTGGTAGACACAGTTTCTGACATGTTATTTGGCGTCCACATTCAATTGCACACATGTGCATCCACACACAAGAACACAAACACACACAAAAACACATATACATGAATAAAATGAATCTTACGTGACAGATATCCAGACACTGTTTTAGAAGACTTGGTAAAAAAAGAAAACAAGGTCATGTCAGGTTAGAATAAATTAATGCTCCTTATGCTGACCTCAGTTCAAATTAGTGATGTTCATAATAATCCAGTTCTACTAATAATAACCATCAACCTTTATTTAGACATTCTAAGTATTATCATGGGTGTTTTTTACATGCTGTCACTCATTTGATTATAAAGGAAATTCTTATGTATGTATTATTAATATTTCCATTTTTCAGATAAACATAGGCAGAGATATCAATGAAAAGGCAAGTATTAAAGGAGATTTTGGTAAACATAAAATGTTAGAAAATATTATGTGGGGGTCATTGTATATTTAGACTTCATGGGAAATTTTCTCTGTTTTTATCTTCTACATTAAAACAATGTATGATATTGGATTTTTCCAAAAACAGGACATGTCCTGTTTAATTGCTTCCTTACAGTGAGGTATTTGTGTGTGTGTATGGGGGGGTGGGCAAAAGGAACACACCTCACTTTCCTTGGAGCTATCATTTTCATCACTTTGTTACTCTATTATAATAATAGCAGTAGAGATTAGGGCAGTTTGGGCAAGTATAAAAGAAGCAGATGAAAACACTAAAATAAGTGTTACTCAAATTTTGATGTAGTGAAAAATGTGAGGTAGGTCTTTTGGTCTCTTGAACAGTTTTATTCATAAACTATAGTTCAGAGAAATGAGCCAAATATTTTACCTTTTCTCAATTCTCTATTGTTAATATAAATCTGATTAACGTTTCACATGCAGAACACATATTGTGTCATGGCGAGGTTTACAGAATTTAATGTTTTAATCTCTACAGTTTGGACACCAGCATCTCCTGAAGGTGGCATTAATCATTATTAATTTCATGGCAAAATCAAAGAATCATCCATGTCATTAACTGATGATATTGGGTCTGAGAGCTAGAAAATTCTTCCTGATTTGTTCAATGCAACAGCCCATTTGACCCCAGATACAATGTATTCATGAGTTCCTATTGCTTGTGAGTTTCTATTGCTGCTTATAGAAATTGCTGACTTTGTAGAAATTTGATCAAAACATCAAAGATTGCAGAGAAGCTGTTTGTGCCCTTCAAACCATTGATGGAGTACCTTAACCTCGCCTTCTCTTGATGCCTTGCATATGGTCATCTGTCTTCCTGACTATTACTTCATATGGCTTATTTGTAAATTCAAGCAAATGTGCTTCTGACTGGCACTGATACATCGCTGATGCCAAAATATCAGAGAGGATGAAGCATAAGGACATATTTTTTGATTCAGATGGAAAATATTTCAGATTTATGAGCAAGTTCTGACAATAGCCGTTCCATGATATCTTCATATAATCAGTATCTCTCCATACCTCTCCTTACCAAATTTTATGACTTCAAAACTTATTCAAAGGAATTATTTTCTTGCTGACCTTAAAAGTATAGTGGGTAGATGTGAAGCTGGAACTGCTTGGCTGAACACCTCAGCTCTGGCTTTTCACATACTCGATTTCTACTGCTTTCCAATGACCACTTACAGAGGCATTATGCGCAGAACACCTATTGATGTCCCACTGATATTGATGTGATTTTCCCTGGAGGATTCAGGGCAACCCAGTATATAGTCATTAGTATGTAAAGGTTATGTATAATGGATAATAGAGGAAAATAAAATAGCAGAAAGGAATTTGCACAGGAAACAGAAGCAGTAAATAGTTTCAGTGAAAGATTTTCTTTGGCTATACAGCAAATGCAAAGGGGATTGAAAAAAAAGATGACTCTTACAGACTCAAAAAGGGTGGAGGGTGAAATGGTTTCATATTTTGAAGTATAATACTGTTTTATTTCAACCACAGAAAGCCATTTAAAAATAATCTTATATAATACAGTTCTTATGTGGCATCTTTCACCTGAATGTGTATTTATGAATTCTTATGTTACTTTTCTGAGATGGTCAGCAATAGGGCAGTAATAGGATAAATCCAGGAAGACGGCTTTTTTTCAGTACTTGGTTTTGAACCTAAGGTCTCAAGCATGCTAAGCAAGCACTCTACCACTGAGCTATATAACACTCAGCTTCAGGAAGAGGGTTTTACTAATTTGTCTGAAGCCATATAATACCCAGGTGGTAACAGAGAAAATAATAAAGTCACAGTGTTTGCTATAAGAAATCTTCTTTTGAGCCCTCTCAATGTACCATGTTAGCATTTTGGATGAAATGTTTTGCAATTAGAAAATCTCACAGTAAATATTTTCAAAAGACATGTCTTATCCAATCAAACTACTTCGTTCCCCTTACCATTGCAATAGATCACCTGGTACATCTAATTAGATTTTAAAACAGCCAGGTAAAGTACAACATTTACTGGTACGAGAAAAGGAAGTGAGGTCTAATGCTTAAAAAGCATGTTTTATGGAGTTTGCTCTGTCATTAAAAAGTAAAAGAATCACAAGCAATATGCTTAATTAATAGAACCCATGAACAACAATAACAAATGAAAATTAGAATTATATTAATATTTAACCATTATAAACTACTTTCTATGTTTATATCCTATTTCAAGTACTTTAATTCTTACCAATTCATTTATTTCTACTCATAATCCTATTATAGGTACTATTTTAAGTATATTTTTCAGGTGAGTAAATGGAGGTCTAAACAGATTAAATGATTCACTCAAGGTAATGTGCTAGTAATTAGAGATTTGAAAATCTATGTTCATAACTATTGTAGAATGTTACCTTACTATCATGTCATTTTGATATTCCATATAAAACATCATTCCTTGTAATGTCTAAAAAGCATGCACTCATTAACAAAATAAAGAAAATAAACAAATCTCAGATTATATAATAAAATTTCTGACATAGCTATCACATCATAATAAATTTAAATAGAAATACAGATTTAAACATAATGTAAGCTTATTATTAACACACATTCTCATATTACCTGAATTTATTTGTTATATCTTATATATAAGACATTACTTCCATATAGTAAACTGAACAGAAACTAGCACATATAACACTAAACTGATTTCATAATTGAGCAATGCTGGTGGATGTGTCAGAGGAGCAGCAGGTGGTAATTGAAGTTCAAGGTGTCAGCACACCAGGAAGAAAATCCCTGATAGGTGAATCACAGACAGGCAAGGCCCCGAGACCACAAACCCTGGAATATCTTTTGCTTCTGCGGTGTCTTTACATGTTTGATGCTGCCATCTTTCTGTGGTATCTGGCATGGTGTGAATGGGTGTGGGAAGATCCCCAGTGCCTGTGATGTAGTGTGTTTATCTTATGGAAACATCCATTTTACTGGGCATTCTTACCTGTGGATTACTATGAAGATGATTTCTTCTTATGCTGTTCTGTCTAATTGTTAATAATAATGTTAGTTTAAATAGAGGGTATTTTTGTTGTTGTTTTTTTGAGACAGGGTTTCTCTGAGCAGTTTTGATGCCTGTCCTGGATCTTGCCCTGTAGAACAGGCTGGCCTCGAACTCAGAGAGATCTGCCTGGCTCTGCCTCCTGAGTGCTCAGATTAAAGGCATGCACCACTGCCACCAAGCTTTAAATAGAGTTTTGATGATAAAAATATAAACAAGGAAGTGTCACATAGCTAGAACACATGAGTTTCCACTGAGGAGCCATATAGACTGTAGCTTAGGTTAATGATTAAGAAAAACAACTGAGTTCCAGTAGCCTAGCTAGTCTAAATTCTTCTAATCTTAATGTTGGGAGATGTGTTCACAGGTTTTGGTGTGCATCATTAGCTGAAACAAAGCTTTAAAATAACTTCATGTTATATCAGATGTTTTGATGACAGAATTGAGATGAAAAACCCCAGAAAAAAAACTAAAGTTCACAAGGATACATAGCTGAGGTCAAAAATACAAAGCAGCCCAACTGTTACTAGCTGACATACTTTCCTTGCTAGGGTTGGTTGATGATCAAAGGTGATGATTAACTCCTTATACTCATTTTTGCCCTCAATCTCCTGATTAAAAAAAACAAAACAACTATTGATGAATGGGTAATTACTCTAAAGATTTAAAGTACAGCTGACTGATTCTTTTTCAATATGGAAAAGTTTAGGTTTGTGACTCCTTATAAGATTACCTTTCAAGATAAGTAATAAGGTAATTGACCATTTCTTTGTAACTGCAAAATGCAGCCTGCCAGGAAAGACCTGACTGAGAAGAATATCTTGCTTGCCAACACAGTTAATCTATAAGAAGTTGCTTGAGTATGAATGTGCGTGGGTTCTTGGGATAATTTGCTATTAACCTGTAATATGTAAAATGTTTAATCATGTAAGAGATATGGAAAACGTGCTGGTTTTGTTTACTGTTTGTTTTGTATTCATTGTAATCATTCACTTGAAAAACAGAATATAACCACATCGTAATTCCTATATTGCCTGAAAAACTTTGTTGGGGTATATAAGTTGTAGAGAAAAAAAGTATACAGTAGAAAGAACACAGGAAGAACATAGAATAGAGAACAAAGAAGGAAACCATCAAGAGAGAGTGTGGGTGTCTTTTCCCCTAACCCTTCAGATAGAAAAGTCTAGTATGCACCAACCCTGTGGATTTCCTCTGAGCCCTGTGCTGCTTGGAGACTTCCCCCACCCCTGGGCAGTGATAGAACAAGAACACTTTGAGGGGTCTTGATGATACTGGAACATCTCAGATTACTCCTTATTTTGAATATTTTATTTTTACCACTTATTTATCATGTTTATGTGCATGTGTGTGGGAACATGTGTCATGGAGTTGTGTGGAGGTCACAGGACAACTTGCAGGGTAAAGTTCTCTACTTCCATAAAATGGGTTCAGGGGATTTAACTCTGATACTTAGGCTTGGTGGCAACTGCCTTTTCATGCTAAGCCATCTTGCTGGCCCTTATTTCATATTTTGAATGATTTCATGTTAAAATCATACTGGAACTGCAATTCTTCTTTATCCTTTCATTCATCAAATTTCTCATTACAGGTCATTATAAATTAAATAAACATACAATCTGAGTATTCCATGAAACCTAATATAAAGGAAATATTTTTGACACAGGAAAACATCATCCATGTTTACTAGAGTAGAGATTGCTTGATGGAAATTACTAAGCAAGAATCATGGACATCAGCAGAGACTATGTCTCTTTATTGTTGATACTCTAGTACATCTCTGCAGAAGCTATCTGTTTATTTTCATACTTCCTCCTGTTTCATGGCTTCTATAGAAACTGGCTATGTGAAGACTATCTGTTAATGCTTTAGAAAAATGGGAACCAGTCAAACATTAATTATTTACAAGTATGAGAAAATCTAAATATCCTTTTTTATCCACTTCTCAGAATCATATTCATTATATCTTAGTGAATAATTCTGATTCAGTTGGGAAATGGAATTTCAGGTTAAACCTGAAAAGAAGTTGTTAGTGACATATTTAGATAGTTTTATTTTTTAATCAGGATATTGCTGTGGATATCGCTCTGTATAAATAAAATGCTGATTGTCCAGTAGCCAGGCAGGAAGTATCTGCAGGACAAGCAGAGAAGAGAATTCTGGGAACAGGAAGGCTGAGGAGGAGACACCATCAGCTGCTGCCACGAGTACCAACATGTAAGATACTGGTAGGCCACGAGCCACGTGGCAAGGTATAGATTTATAGAAATGGGTTAATTTAAGATAGAAGAACTAGATAACAAGAAGCCTGCCACGGCCATACAGTTTGTAAGTAATACAAGTCTCTGTGTGTTTACTTGGTTGGGTCTGAGCAGCTGCGGGACTGTTGGGTGAGAGAGATTTTTTCCTGACTGTGGGCCAGGCAGGACGGGAGAAAACTCCAGCTACAGGATATTCCATTCATTGTTGGAACAAGGCTTTCAAAAAACACATGTTTCTTAAACTATTTACATTTTAAACTGGCAGAACCACTCAAGCAAGGAAATTAATATTCAGTCAAAATAAAATGCCATCCAGAAAAATCAATACAATTTTCTATTAAGTGGTGGTGACTTTAATCAGAGTGACTGAAGAACAACATTTTCCTTTAAAAGTAGAAAGAATGCTTAAAATTACCCTCTCAAACTCAAGAAACACACATTTTTCAACTTCTTGTGAAAGTAAGGTTATCTGTTTTGGTTCCTATGAATCCTTGGGAAGACATTGTGCACTGAAATTTCTGAAAGCTCCCAAGTGCTTTAATGAAATCGCTACCTGGAAAGCTCAGTAGCCATATTACTGTGTACCTATCATTTAAGAAGCTATTGTAGATTAGTACTTAGGACTTCTAATGAGAAAACCATAACAACCTTTTAATTGAAAGGAACATGGCTAACTACAGCAATTGCAATCAATAAGACTGTGTTAGTAGAATAAATATTTCTTCTCAAGGAGTGCTCCTTCCACTCCCAACAGCAGTATTTAAGGTTGGGGATGAAAAAAGAACTAGAAATCCATTTGTTATTACAGCACTTAGCTATGGTACAAATCTGTTCATCTCAGCACTGAGAATGAATTCCTGTCCCATTACAAACAAAACAAACTTATGTTAAAAAGAAAACTCATACATAGAATAAAGGGCTTACCAATTACGTAGGCTAGTAACAAGGCCAAAGTCACTGTGATTGCAGTGGCGCTCAAGGCTGTGCACTTCCAATTGCAGCATCTATAAGGTTTGTTAAAAGTGAAGGCAGGTCGCGAAAAGGTGCTCCGAGGCAGCGGCCTGGGAGGTGGTGAGTAGACAGTATTGGATGTCAGAGGGTAGTTCTGACTGGCTGCACTGAAGATAGCAGAGGAACCAGATCCATGTTTGAACAGGAAATGCCTAATGGGGGAAAACAGAAAAGTTTCCCTGTAAATACCAGAGCCAATTTCTACAAACCTCACAAGCTCTACAAATTTTAAGCCATCATACTATGGCAAATCTCACCAGCCCTGGAAGGGCTAGACAGAGATTTCAGGTAACCCACAAGTAACTGAGTTGTCTTTGGAATCTTTGTAATTTCTTCTGCTCCTCCTCCTCATCACCTCTGTCACTCTGTCCCTTCTTTCCTCAGTCCCTCCTTTCCTTGCTTCCTTGCTGACTAGCAAATATTGCCATTCCATAGTTGATATTCACTATGCTTTTCTCATTCCTTAATCATGATTCTGAAGAGATGATTGTATTGTACCATCAGATTTTGATAATTAGAGCATCCTAGATACCAGTGTTTGGGCATTTCCTCACTATCAAACCTTAAAGACAAGATTTTTGGCAGATATTCATTAATTTTTTTATTTAAAAATATTAAACATATGGCTCACTTGAAGTAAGTTACCCCATTTAATCATCAATAAGCTTTAACAGTTCACATTTGATTGTACCCCATTTTATCTGTTCAGTTCATCTATTCATTTATCTACTAACTGGTGCTACTTTTTGATAACTGGCATATATTAGAAAATTTCTCAAAATATATATATTTGTCCCTGTACTCTATCCTTACTGGGTGCTAAGTGCTTTTATGTGCTCATTATTGCAGTCAATCTTTACTTATGTGAAACAGGCTATGATGTTTTCCTCATTGGATTTTTAAGAATGGGAAAGCAAAAATAGGTTTAACACCTTGTCCAAATTCACCTGGTAAGCAAGTGACAGAGCTAGAATCAGCATACAGGTCATCCAGGCTTCAAAGTCCTGAATCTTAACCACTCTACTGTGCCCTCTATGGCAGTAAAATGCACTGCTAAACAAAGCACATTCTGGTGTTGCATTTTAATGTACAGTATAAAACCTCTCAGTAAGTGAAAAGTCAACATCACCTTGCAACATATGCCCAAATGCAGAAGATTCATTTCTAGCTTCCACATTTAAAGGAAAAGAAGCATATTTAAAGAAAAGAGCCCCAACATCTCTATGTACCAGGTGATGAAAAATGCTGACAATAGAGAATTTGGCTTGAGTATTATGGAGGTTAACTGTTTGCTAAAGGGCTGAGTTACTGAATGAAATTGAGATTCCTGCATCTTTTTAGAGGGCAACAACATTATATACCAAAAGATTTTAAATACACATATTATTTACATAACAATTTGCCTTTAGGAGTTTATCTTTAGGAAATATTGTCTATGACAATTTATTTAAGAAGTCATTTGTTACAATGATACCTATAATAGCCAAAATAACCTACTCATATCCCTGATACTTGATATTTCATTAAGTGATTTTTAAAACACATGATACACAATCATTACAAATTGTGATGTAAACATATTTATTCACTAGGAAAAGCATTTACACATAGTACTAAGGAAAAGTAGCCAGGCCTCAAAAGAGGCGATAGGGTATATTTTTTAAGGACAAAAAAGGCAGGCATAGCATTTGTGGATAAAACAGTAATTTGTGTGATGTTTAAAATTTAGAGGTATTTTATTAAGGAAAATGCACTTAATCTCATATCAGTTTTATAATAGGATTTAAAGATTGGTATCTGGTGAATTTACTAATCTCTTCCCTATCTTAGGTACCAAGTCAGTTTCTACAAATGTATTATTCTGATCCTTATGTGTGTGTTTGAGGTTGGTACTATTACCTTACTCTCTAGATGACAAAATCAAGACCTACAGAATTTTGGTAAATACTGGTAACTTGTAATTTTTTAATACTAACAAGAGATAACATTTGAGTGTTGAGTTGCATCATTCATGGTTCCATTTCAAAAAGCATTATATCACTTTGCACTTATAGCAAGCTTATTATGATGTTTACAGATGAGAACAACAAAACACAAAGAGATGCAGAAACTGGTCCATGGCCCCATTACTAATAACTGGTGATGTACAATTTCCAAACTCCGGTATATTGGCTCCAGAGCCATTGCTATCAGACCATACACATAGTAGGTTTATACAACTACTGAAAACATTAAAATTTTAATGTTGATCTGTTAAAGTACAGAAGCACATGTTATGCTGAACTTGGCCTGTAGACATTCAACTGAGGTTTTATACTGTTTCCTTTGGGCTTAATGAGAAGAATATGAGAATGACAGCTACAGAATCACAAAGTTGAGAGGAACTTCCTTATAAATCTTCTAGTAGCAAAATGCCCTCATTTTTCAATAAGAAAAAGAATGAAAGTGATTTACTTAAGTAACAGCTAGTTAATATTATGGATAAAGCTGGAATCAGGTATTTCCTATTTAGTTATATTTCCATCATCTGACATTATCTGTAACCTAATCTTCATCAGATAAGCATCATGTTCTAATAACTTCTGTTAACTGACTCAAAATCAACAATCATTATCTGTTCAAACCATATTACAAAATGTATGTGTATTTTTTGTCTTTGTGCTTGTTTGTTCTTTTGTTAACTTGGCACAAGCTGAAGTCATCTGGAAAGAGGGAGCCTCGGTTGAGGAATTGCCTCTATCAGACTGGCCTGTAGACAAGTCTATGGGGGGATTTTCTTAACTGATGATTGATGTGGGAGTGCCTAGTCTACTATGGGGTTTGTCATCTGTGGGCAGGTAGTCTTAGATGGTATGAAAGCAGGATGAGCAAGCCAAGGGTATTAAGCAGTAAGCTGTTTTCTTCCATGGCTTCTGCTTCAGTTTCTCCCTCAGGTTGTGCGGTAATACATTGTGTACCCTAATAAAATTTTCCTGAAGATCAGAGGACAAAACAAACCACTAGATTAAACAGAGGTCAGGCAGTGGTGGCACACACCTTTAATCCTAGCACTCGGGAGGCAGAGATCCATCTGGATCTCTGTGAGTTCAAAGCTAACAAGGACTACATGAGATTGACTCAGTCTAGGAGAGGAAACATAGCCAGGCAGTGGTGTCACACACCTTTAATCCCAGCACTGGGAAGCACACACGCCTTTAATCCCAGGAAGTGATGGCTGAATCAAGAAAGGTATAGAAGGTGTGAGGAGACAGGAACTAAAGCCTTTTTTTTTGGCAGAATTGTCCCTATCAGGCTCTTTCAGGTTGAGGAGTTGGTGAGGTAAGAAGTGGTGGCTGTGGCTTGCTCTGCTTCTCTGATATTCAGGGAAATTTTATTAGGGTACACAATGTATCACCACAAAGTCCCTATTTTGAGCTCCCTCACTGATAAAAGAATAAGGTGAAAGTTGCATTTGGTCATGGTATTTTACCACAATAGAAATCCTAATTAAGACAGAAATTGATACAAAGTTGTGAGGTATTGCTGTGACAGATTCTGGACACGTGTTTTGAGGAGGATTGTGGTAGCATTTGAACTTTAGGATGGAAAAGACACTGGATACTTACAGCTCAGTGGGCTCCGCTGTGGAGTCTTGTAAGGTAAGAGCTTTGAGCAACACAGATAATAGAGGCCTGTCTTGTGAGGTTTCAGAGGGAAGAAAAACTCTGTCTGGAGTTTTCACATGCTATTTTGAATTAACACTCTGTGATTCTGGTCTGCTGGAGTTGAAGAATAGATTGATTAACAAGACACTACAAGCACTACAGTGAAATATTTGTTTTGTTAGGACAATTGATGCTTGTCAGATGGGGCAAAAGAATCTGATGTGATTAAGAAGAGACCAGCACATTTCTCTGGGAAGTGTTTCTCCAGGGTGAGCACATGGAAGCTGTGATGTAGAGATTGTGCTGGCAGCTGAGCTTCGTAATGTGCCAGTTTCCCAGGTCTTACTGGTTTTGGAGGCATGAAGGGTTCACAGAAAGCAGCTGAGGCTGGGCACTGTGGGAGGCCAATGGTGAAGGTGAAATCTCAGTTTTGGTGAAGGTCCTAGAATATTGGAGATGCCAATACCATGGGATGACTACCAAGGACAGGAGTAGCTGTGGAATGGAGCCAGCGTAAGCCTCAGACAAGCAGCTAGCAGCAGAGTGGAGAAATGAATCCCCTTGGGGCTCAGAAGATCATGAGTCCCAGAAGGCCGACACCGAGCTTTGCACTGTTGGATTTTGGTTTTGCTTTGCTTTGATTGTAACTGTGGCCTGATTACCCACTTGGAGTAAAAAGTCTGTAACTTGCTTTTTGATTTCACAGGTGCTCACAGTTGAGAGACTTGGAATTTGTAGAGAAACTTGGGAGTTTTAGAGAGACTGGAATTTTAAGAGACTTTTGGATATTTTAAAGCGACTGAATTTTTAAAGACTCTGGGACTTTGGAATGTTTTATATTGCAATATTGATATTAATATGAGATCTTAGAGATGAATAAGAAAAAAAGGCTATGAATTAATGAGTGATGCATTTGCATGTCAAGTTGACAAAGGGTCAATTGTACTGTCCCCCTTTTTGTCCACATGACACAAGATGGAGTTATCTGAGAAGAGGGAAGCACAATTGAGAAAATGCCTCCAGAAGCCTGGCCTGTAGGCAAGCCTGTACAGTAATTTCTTAAGCAGTGATTGATACGGGAGTGCCCAGGCCATTGTGATCTGTGGCAGCCCTGGGCAGGTGGCCCTGGAAGGTAAAAGAAAACAGGACGAGCAAGCCATGGGTGAGCAAGCCTGTAAGCAGCATTCCTCTATGCTGCTGCTTCAGTTCTAGCCCTGACTTCCCTCATTGATGGACTGTGAGGTGGAAGTATAGGATGACATAAACCCTCTCCTCTCCAAGTTACCTCTTGGTCATAATATTTTAGCTCAGCAATAGGGACTCTAACTAAGACACCGAGGATCTGAATTCTGGTACTTATACTGAGCCATCACTTGAGCCTTCTTTTGTAAGCCGTATGTTCTTATAGCAACTTTTAAAGACTGATGGACTGTTTTGAATCAATGGACAAGCATCACAGGACAAACTACTCTTCATTAGATAAAATATTATTGTTTCTAAAAGGCATCTAATTTATCCCAATAATGGAAGAGTGGAGACATGGTATATAAGTAGCAGTAAGAGAAAAATGTATTTTATTGGATAAGTGAGCCATAGCATTGTGTTGATTTCATGTAATTGTGCTTCCTTTTTTAGGTTTTTAAATAACCTGTGCTTTAAAAATGCAGATCTCTTCTTTATTGCCTGGAGAGCTCTCCTAGCCAGAGTTTTCCTCATTGGCCACTGAATTCATTAATGAGCAAGAAATGTAGCAGTTCACAAAGAGCAGAGTAGCGTAGCTGTCTTAGCTTTCCACCCTTACTCTGTGATTATTTTGAGGTGGCAAAATGTCACAGACATGTAAGTAATCCTATACAGCCTCACCCTGATACATTTCTATGGGACAAAGGGAAAACCTAGGAGAATGGACTCTTTTACCTAATGTTTGAAGATAAAAATTCTTCAATCTTTTGCATATTTATGAAGAAGAACAATTGGATTTTCAAGACAGTGTAAGTGGCCCTATATGTTGGATATTGATTTGGTTTGGTATATCATTAAGAGGTAGAAGAAAGACAGAGAATTGTTGGCTATTATGATGGCAATTACAAGCAATAATCAATATCCCTGAGCACTGTAATTTCACCTGATGTACACCAAGGGATTTCCAAATGCAGTTTCATAAGTAAAATATTACAGATTAATGAATAAATTCAACAGTCACAGCAGAGAAGCATTTAAACTAATTCATGTTTGTGTGGAATCCAAATCATAGTCCTCAGTGAGAGTAGATAATAAAATAAGTTCATATACTAAGGTTCTTGTTTTCTTATTAACAAGCCCACACTATGAGTCTATGCTGAAAGCAATATATACTTTGAAGTGTATCCTGAGAAACAGCAATATAAATGCTATGTATTGTCACAAGCTTTGCAGGTCATTGTGGAAAGTGAAACTAGAGCCTAATGTGTTTTCATAGTCCTTGAAAAAACTAGGAGCATAAAGACAAATGCACAGTGCTAGACTTCAGCTATGTGCTCATAAAATCAGATCATCTGTCTAAGCACATTGCTTTTTCCCTCAGGACCTGAGGATATACTAAAATGTTGTTATCAATTTCACACAATTGGGTTTTTTTTTCCTACAGAGCAAATGATGAAAATGCAGTTCAAGAGTTTATGTGTAGGTAGTGCCTCTTTTTGCATCTGTTTTAATATTCAAATTCAAATTTAAAAAGGGAAAGTAAGATATTACCAAAGGAAATGTGCACATAAGGAAATTGTAAAAAAAAAAAATCTTCAAGACTGATGAGACTCAGTGGTGGTAAATGGGAGTATAATAAATGCTCCTGTAAGGATTTTAAAATCATCTATAAAAGGAGGAAATGTACTTGCTCTTTTAAGCCCCTATACTACATAATTCTGAATGTATCTGTTAGCATTAAATAATGTGATTTAATATGGCACTTAAAATTCTACAGGAAACAGACAGAAATCTACAGCTTTTTCATAACAGATACATAAATAACCAATAGTTTTTCTCTTTTACATCTTGTAAACATTCTTATGAAACACATCTAAGCCTGTATTACTGTAGCTATAAGCATTTGGATTATTTTTTTCCCAGAGAAAGCCGTTCAACTTGCTTCTACTAGAAATGAGGTTGATTTTTTTTAAAAAAAGAGATTATGAGTAGGCCCAAATTACATTTGTATGGGATAATGGAATTTAGTTACTTATTTTTAAAGTTATTAAAAGTAGTTTGGTGATAAAAATCTAAATAATATAACATAAATTTGTCATCTTAAGTATTTTAAATTATGCAATTTAGTAGTGTTAAGTACTTTGTGAGAAGTCTCTATAATTACTTTTCTAGGAAATTTAAAACACTATTTGCCCACTGAACAACTCGGTTTTTCCCCCAGCACCCACCATTCCACTGCCTGTTTCTATGATTCTGACTGCTTTACATAAGAGGAAACATGTAGTATTTATATTTTATGGCTGGCTCATTTCACTTAACAAGATGTATCCATGTTGCAGTAGGTGACAGCATTTCCTTTCTTTTTAAGGCCAAATAATATTCTACTGTATGTAAAAATCATATTTTACTTATTGGTTCATTCCCTTATTAATACTTAGGGTATGCCGATCAGTTATTGGGATGAGTGCTTCTGTGCATACATGAAAAGAAGTATCTCTTTAAGGTCTTGTTTTAATTGATTTGGATACATACCCAAAAGAAGCATTATAGGAACTATGGTAGTTACATTTTTATTTTTCTAAGAAACTTTCATGTAATTTTCCCATAGAAGCTCATATTTTTAAGTCCCTTCAACAGTGTACAAAGGTTTCTTCACATATTTCCCTCTTCAATATTTATTATGTCTTAGGTTTCTTTTTGTTTTTTAGATTTACTTATTTTATGTGTGTCTATGTTTTGCCTATGTGTGTGTACATGCACCATGCACATGTGTGGTGCTTACAGAGGTCAAAAGAGTGCTTCCCATCTCCTAGAATTGGAGTTACAGGTGGTTGTGAGCTTCCTGACGTGGGTGCTGGGAACTGAACCCGGGTCCTCTGGAAGAGTAGCAAGTGCTCTTAACTGCTGAGCTAACTCTCCAGCCCTTGGGCTTCTGTTTGATAATAGTCTTACTACTGTGCTTTTTTGCTTGCATTTCTTTGATAAGTTATGTTGCATATTTTTCCATATGTATTTTGAGCTTTTGTGTACTGTCTTTGGAGAAATAGGTATTCATAGGTATTCAATCTAATGTTTCAAAAAACACATATGAAATGAAAGAAAACAACATTTTGAATCAGACCCATTTTCTTATCTGACAAAAATATCTAGAACTGTTTGTGGAAAAATGTATCAGTCTCAATATTCTGTTTTCCATTAGTTATCCTTCTCAAATACTACAATTTAGAATCAATACCCTTAAAGGGTAATTATATAAATTTCTGGATTATAAGTTTGAAAATGAAACAGGGTAAATAATTTTATCCCTCTATTAATAGCTACATAAAGGAGGATTTCATTTTTGTTTCTTATTCTTCCTTCCAAATATTTAGATAACCTCTGTCAACATGTCCTGCAAGCCTCACCTACCAAATGTTGATAAAACATCTATGCTGTGTCATTCATAATTTTAATAGTTCATAACAATATTTCTGCATGCCTATAGAAGTCTTAATTTTGTGAAGTTTAAACCTTAGCTCAGTAATCTATTCTCAAATGGGAATTTCTATGATCTCCATTGTTACTGTGATTTTTTTAAAAAATGAGTTGATCTGTAACAAGAAATATCTTTTAAAATCATACATTTTAAAATGCCTCTGGATTACATATTAGCTGAACATAGAGAGCATAAACCAGTTTTTAGGTCTCTTATTTCAGAAGTAAACAAGAAATTATACACACATTGGTTTATATATCTTTGCTTCTTTTACAATGCTTTCATTATGTTTTCCAGAAGTCACAGAGAAGCTTCACCCATGATACTTCAAAAAATATGGCCCCTTAAACAACACCTGAACAAGGACAGCAACAATAGACATGCTAGGGTAGAACGGGAAATCTCAAAAGGTCCAACCTCTAGACAAAGGACTACAGCCAGTCAAGGAAGGCTGAGAGCAGGAGAAACCGTCTTCCCCAGGGTTATTTGATACCAGCTGGTCAGCCCTGAATTCATATATATTCAAGCAACACAAATGGACTGAGCAGGTTGTATTTATATATGTAGACACACACACACACACATATACACAGACACAGACACACACACACACAGATACACATGTAGCAATATCAGTAACAATAAAAAGAAGCTATCAATTCAAGAGAGAATAGGAAGCACAAGGGAATGATGTAATTATATTTTAACTTAAAAGTATAAAAAATTAAAATAATGCTCTTGATTTATTGTGTAGAATGAAGCTTAAAGATCCTAAGGTAAATGTAAGAAGAATATTTTGGTTTATTAGATTGAAATGATAATTAAATGTTTGCATGTCTTTTCATGTAATGTAAACCTAGCAGACAAAGAAAAAATTAATTCACAAGCTGATGAAATATCTTAATTGGTAAAGAACCACCTCTTGCAAGTTGACCTCTGTCCTCCACATGTGTACTGTAGCACACACATACATGCGCACACACACATATGCACACATATTAAGTAAATAAATAAATGTAATAAAAAGTTCATTCATATTTGAACTCTTGTAGGATACTTTGGCAACAAAGGATTATTCTCAATAAAAATGCTAATTATTTTCAAATACTGTTAATAATAATAGTAAGGCAAAGGCATTTGGTGAATATGTTTTTACATGATAGATATTCTGGTATTTTACTTTATATGTTTCTTTTCACTACATTCTCATGATATCCCAATAATATGTTAAGAAAACTACATTTTTAGGTGAGGTGACCAAAGATCAGATATTGACTTTATAAATTACCTAATACCACACAACTGGTAAGTGATTGATTTGAAAATTAATTTCAGTTTGGTTGATTACTAGAACATGACCTACATGACAGTAGATATGTCTTTGTTTTACATTGTATTCAATTCCTAGCATTTGAAAATATAACAAAAATAGGTGTTCAATGAATATTTTAAAATTCATGCATGAGTGATGAAATCAATCACTGTGAATATTTTAGCTCTCAATATAGCTCATAATGCTGCTCTGAGAATTTTGTACCCTATATTCTGTTCATATTAACCTTTCCTTCACTCCTCCCTTATTGGAGCCCTGTCTCCTACTCACCCAACATTGTGTCTTCTATTAGACCAATCTAGTACCAGTTTGTACTGTCCACACGCTTTGGGATGTGTGGCCTTCCACTGAAGCATGGTCAAAATACCAGAAACCAGAAATACCAAAAGAACCAGAAAATTCTTTCATTAATTTTTTAATTGAAAACAGATTTTTATATAATATATTCAGATCATAGTTTCTCCTCACCCAATTCTTCTCAGATCATCCCCACGTCCCCATACACCCAATTCCCACCCTTTCTTTATCTCTTTTATTAAAAACTGAGGTAACTAAACAAGCAAATAAATAAGCAAATCAGAATAGGACAAAACAAATGGAAAAATTAGAGCCAAAATAAAAGCATGAGAAACACACAACACACACACACCTACCATAAAATACAAAATTGGATAATATAATATGTAAGTAAAAGACATGTAAGGTTAGAAAAATGCCCACACAAAGCACTATGAGACAAAAATCTTCCAAAAATACCATTGAGTTTGTTTTGTGTTGGCCATCTAGTCTTTGGCACAGGGCCTGCCCTTAAGTGTGGTTTGTATACCCAATGAGACTGCATTGGAGAAAACTGATTTGTCCATGCTGAGCAGCTGTCAGTTGGAGATAGATTCTGCTTTGGGGATGGGGAATTGGGTTCACTTCTCCTGTCAACACTGGGAACTCGTCTTACTTTTGTTCGTGCAGGCATTGTGCATGCTACCACAGTGCCTGTGAGTTCATATATGTGTCAGTCTTGTTGTGTCTAGAAGGCCTTGTTCCTTGGTGTCTTTCATCATCTCTGGCTCTTAGCCTCTTTTGTTAAATTCCCTGAGACCTGGGGAGGGGGGTGATGGATTTGATGTAGACATCCCATTTAGGACTGAATGTTCCAAGGTCTTTCACTCTCTGTACATTGTCCAGTTATGGGTCTCTGAATTATTCCCATCTACTGCAGGAGGAATCTTCTATGATGATGGCTGAGCAAGACAGTGATCATATTTACTGACTCTCCTCCTCCAAGAAGCTGTCAGTCATCAATAGCTCCTTATCTAAGAGTGGTACTTTGTGTCTGCCTCCCCTCTACATGCTGGGATTCCGTCTGTCATGAGCTTGTACAGGTCCTGTGAATGCTGTCAAAATTCTCTGATTTCATATGTGCAGCTTTCCTGCTATGTGCAGAAAACATTGTTTCCTTGAAGTCATCCACCACCTCTGGCTCTTAAAATCTTTCTACGTCCTCTCCTGCAATGATATTTGAGCCTTGGGAGGACAGAGTGTGTTAGAAATGTCTCATTTAGGGCTGAGCATTCTAGTCTCTTATTCTTTGCGCCTTGACCTGTGTGTGTGTCTGTGCTAACTGAAATCTACTTCAAAAAGAATCTGGCTTATCAGTGCAAGGAAATAGTGGTTAAGACAAGTAATAGGTCATAGGAGACAACGTATTACTGTTATTACTCTGCTAAACAGGCATAATATAAAACTATCTCTAGTGCCTTATTGTTATACCCATATTTTAGTGCATCTCTCAGCCATGGTGGGTCAATATAATCTTAATTCATATGATCATCTGTTATTTCTCATTTCAAAGATGAATGTTTATGTATACAAAGCACTCAGTTGAATGTTTTAATAGAAATATTTCTATCAAATCAAAATTATAGAAGAGAAGATTATATTAAGAATGTAATACATATTGAAAACTATTAGAAGAGTAAAGCTGTGTCTCTTTGTTTAGAATGTGGAGAATATTAGGGAATTGTCAAATAACAGTGTATCAGACTTTTCATATAAGTCAAACATTTCTGATACAGGATACTTAAAGGTAAAACGACTGTGGTGCTGGTATAGATTTGTACAGAGAACAAAAATATTGTGAATTCTGTAATATTTGATCAAGCTGCTTTAGTAGACCCTCAAATACATTTATGATGTGTGTACTAACATGATAATAATGGTATTTTTCCTAGTAAACATCTCATTCTTTAAGTTATACCTACACTTTGTATATCTAATTTTAATTTAAAACTTGATGTTAAGGGACTAGAGAGATTGTGTAGTAGTTAAGGGTACTTGTTATTGCAGAGAACTGGGGTTTGGTTCCCAGCACCTACATGGTGGCACATAATTTTCATTAACTCTAGTTCCAGGGTATCCAATGCCTTCTTCTGACCTCTGTGGGCACAGGCATGCATGTACTACACATACATGCATGTAGGCAGAACATTCATACACATAAAATATTTTAAAAGCTATATGAGCTGAAAGGTAAATATGAAATAAATATTTTCTATTAATGCAAATGTTGGATTAAAAAGTCTCAGGTCAATACATAAAACTGTTTTAGATAAGTAAGCTTAGTGTATTTTAATTAACTTTTTATTTAATAGTAATTGGGTCTTGAGACATGATTTAGAGGGTATAATTGTTTCAAATTTGATAAAAATTAGAAAGACATTGGTAAGCAAGCTTACCAGTGTTCTTTGCAATGTATACATTTTTCTCATGAAGGAATAATTAAAAACTACTATTCAGTGGTTTTCAATAGCTCAGTCCCCTCCAGGGAATGCTTGAAACAGGGACAGAATAGGTAGCCATGGAAAAATCTGTGAGTATGCCTTTCACATTAAATCAGACACCACATTTTCTGATAATTGTAAAAATTTTCTGTTTATAAATAAGCTTTTGCATTCTGTAGATGTAACCAACCGTCTTATTAAATAAGAAACACAGAGCCAAGGTAAAGATAAAAGCCCGAGGTCAGAGTTAGGAGCTTACCCGCGTGCTGCTGGCTAGCTTCTTCCGCCAAGAAATCTCTCCGAAAAGGGAACTACTTCCTGTGCGTTTGCTTTTATCTTTACCTTGGCTCTGTGTTTCTTATTTAATAAGACGGTTGGTTACATCTACAGCATTCCTATTCACAAAGGCAAGGAAGTTAGTTTCTAATTTCCATAATTAGAGCAAAGTGCCAAGTTTATAAAATTGTCTTCACTGGTTGCTTGGGATCTTATTTATGTATGTATGCATGTATGTATTTATTTATTTACTAATTCATTCATTCATTCATTTATATATTGTTAAAGGAGGGGTTGGTAAGCAGTATTATATACACTGATTGCCTTTTTATTTACTCTCATTTTCTACAAACATGTATTTTTCTCATTTATTTTATGAGCCAGTTGACACAGTATACTTTTCTGTATCATTTATTTTTATTGAACTGCAATCTACATCAGAAAAGGCATCTTATTTTAAAGAAACAATGTTTCCAATTAGTTACAAAGGAATACAAGAAGTGCAGAGCCTAAGAATTTTTCATTAAACTTTTCAGGTTGAGAATCTAGATTATTATTCTAATGCAAATTTTAAGGGATATTGATCACCCTCTGCAATATATCATCTTTTACTTTTGAAAATCTTACTCATACAAGTATATTAAAGGTAAAGATTACTTTTATAATTCTACAAAAGGTAAGAAATTCTACTTACATTAGTCCTCTATCCTATCCAACGTAACATATCTTTAGAAGCAAGCTCCCAATGGATGTTAGCATCATCTGAAATATTAACTTCAAAATCAAAGTCGTAGCCTGTGGCAGAGGCTTCATGCCCATCAATCAACATCCATCCACTCTTCCTATGCACACAGATACACTATATTTACCATGCATTTGGTCACTTGCATGTGGTCATATGCCTGAGTTCTGGTTAATGAAATATTAGTTTAAGAAAAGTTACATGTAGCTTTTTTTATTTTTTAAGCCACTCCAATAGTATTGTTACAGCTTTTATTTTTATTCATTTCTAATAACTCATGATATTGGGTGTCTTTTTACGGGTTTTTCACATTCATATCTTCTGTTTGGTGTATATTCAAATATTTTATCAAGTTTTAAATAAACAGGCTTAATTTTGAAAAAAAAAGAAAAGTTACATTTAATACTTCAATATTTGTTCCCTAAAAACTTAACATCTTTGATCATCAATGTCCTTGCTCATTCACTGGCTATAAAAGAACATACCCAAAGAACTGGGAGGGATCCAATAATTTATGTTATTGAATGTTACAGTATCACAGAAAGTATAAGAATTAGGAATTGGATAAGCATATTAGGAATGCTGATTATTTCTCAGCTGTTAACAAGATATCCATATCTATAATTTCCCACCAAAATCCTATATTCATAATGGTCTGTAACTACAATTAGTTGAACCAGAATCAGATCATACAATCTCAGAGGCAATCTTACTTTGTTTCTCTGAAATCCACATAGAAAAACAATTAAAAGCTAGGGAATCTAATATATCAAGTTATGCTGAGCCAACAAAAGGGTCATATATAATGGGGAAAAAAATCTCATGTAGAGTGTAATTTGAAATGAAAGTATATATGCAGAGATGCAATAGTTATACAGTTCAACAAAGAGAATGATGGGCAGATTTCTGTCTTTCATTAGGATTGTCTATGCATATTTTATTTGTTTCACTGTGAAATGATATTCAGTATCTTAAAACTTTTCTTTAAGCTTTACTTACTTTTAAATAATTTTTATTCTTAGTTGCCATAAAATATTAATATAACAGTAATTTTCATGCTAGAAAAATATAGAGAATTATATATATTAATTCACATGTACATAATATAGAATATGTATGTACATATAGTAATATATGGGAAATGGGACTTATAGTGTACATACACATCTACATGTATGATCCTCTCCCATCGGTCAACCAAACCACGCATAACTTCATATTTTCACTCCAAAGATATCCTATTCAGAAGTCAACATGGAAATCTTCATAGTGGTTGTCTTCTGGTGATTTGATTTGTCATCATTTTTCTTCATGGTTATCTGTGTTCTTCATATTTTTAAAGTGAAGGTGTGCTACTTTTATATGACCCTTCATGATCTATCCTTTCTGAACCTGTCAGCTTTACCACTGCTCTTGTCCCCAGTGCCCTCTATGTTTCTGGACAATCTATATTGGGTGCATCTTACCAAATATGTCACTTTTCTAGACTTCTGTTTCTTTTAAAACTTTTCAGCAAAGAAAAATATCAGAAGAGTTTACAGATTCCTAAAAGCAGTATAGTGATTATGTAAGGCAGAAGAGAAGATTAAAGAGTAAATATGTGGAGAATGAAGTACAGGTGAAAAAGAAAGGAAATCTTGGATATAAGTAGATGATGGATGGGTGGCTCAATGATAGACAGACAGACAGACAGACAAACCGGTTACATTTGCAAATGGGGTGTGTGTGATTTGTTTGTTGATTTAGGACTCAGACCTCACTTGTTATGTGTCTCATGTGAGAAGTCAGCAATAATATACAATAATCTTCCCCCTTCTGCATTCCCAGAACACAGACCAATTAGATAGTACCAAATGTATCAAAATATACTTCCTTTACTTAAGACTCACGAAGAAATGAGAGACCTGACAAGCTAACTGGAGACAAAACTGTGTCAGGAGTTGGCATCGTATTAAAAGGAAAACTTGGGGGAGGTTCAGAGCTAAATGCATGTGGTTAGATGTTTCCCAATGTGAGTCACACTATAAATTAGAGACTATTTATCCTCCATCACGAGCCTTGGAAAAAGAGAAAAGAAAGAGGGAAGACCCAGAAGAGAGTTTGTATAAAGAGTGCCTCAACTGAATGTACCAGGCTCTGCTGACTGCCCATGGGAGGCCTTACCTTTTTTGGAGGAGGGAATGGAGGGTGGGTGGTCGGGGGAGACTTAGGGGAGGCAGGAGGAGAGAAGAGAGGGTGATCTGTGATTGGTATGTAAAACAAATAAAAAAATTCTTAATAAATAAAAGCAAACACACTAAGGAAGAATGAGCAAATAATAGATTCTGCCTCCCAAGTACTGAGAATAGGCTGGGAAACAATGACGGAAAAGGATTTAAGTGAGGTTGAAAGTGTTTTCAACTGGGGATTAATTGGGTGATAAGAAGGAACATATGGAGATGTTTGGAGACCTTTTATGCTGTCAGAATTCGGGGGAGGATACTTCTTGTTACTGACATGCAGTGGGAGAGGCTGTTAAATATCCTATAATGGGCAGTTGGCTCCTCAAGATGTACACACCAATTAATTGTTCATCTTGAAATGTCAATGACAGTGTTGAGATAACATGGTCTAAAACTATTCATTTGATTGGAACATGTAGTTTTAAGTCTCACTATCTCTATGAGAGGGGATTGGGCACTCTTGAACAATTTTCAGGGAAATGTCTTGTAAAACATTCATGATTTTATCTTCCTCTCCAATCTCACAGGTATTACTATGTACTACTTGAGACTATTTTCACATGCTATTGCTCTATTATCAAAAAAAAAATACCCTGAACTTTAGGGCCAGAGAGCATATACAAGCATATACAACTCATTCATAACTACCTTAAATATTTACCCTTGCTGATCAAACAAGGAAATCTTTGTAAGTTATGGAGAATGGAAGACATTTGCTACTTCAATTTTAAAAATTGCTTTTCAAATTGTAGCTTTCATGAACTTGTCACAAAGCACAAATCCAAATCTTCAATTGCTGATTAAAACATGTAGAATACATAATAATCACATCAATTGAAACAACATTAACTTCCCTCACAATTTGAAAACCCAAGAAACAGTCAAATGGGGATCTGTGCTGTGATTTAAAGCTCAATAAGTACACTTCCCCTAGAGCACAGGAAAATTTCTGAAAAATCATGCCTTTCCTTTGAAATTGTCTGCCCTTGCTGTGTGGATTCTAGAACATAAAGAGAAGCATTGGTTCAAATTAACCACTCCAATAGAGCACAGGGACACAAACAAGAGAAGGTCAACTTCACGAGTACAGTGATTCCATGCACTGTTATGATCGATATGATAACTAGAATGAGAACTCAGTATTTTCTCTATGTGTCATTGTCAACACTTGGAAAAAAACTCCCACCAAAAACTGGTAAGATGCAGCATAAAAATGGCTGGTTGGAACTGGAATCTGACTCTGACTATATGAAATACTATTCTATTTACTTCATAATTAGAAAATTAAGATATGGGGAGAGACATTGAAATTCTACTTCAGCTTCAAAATATGGACCCATGTGAGACAAATTTCTAAATAAAGTGGTTTAAATCCTATGCCCATGTAAAGTTTTGCATTTTAAAACACACACACACACATACACACACACACACACACTCACAGACACACTCACAGACACACACAACGAGACAGAAACAGAGAGACAGAGAGAGACTGAGAAACACACACACATACACACACACACACACACAGAGATGGAGAGAGAGGGAGAGAGAGAAAGAGAGAGAGAGAGAGAGAGAGAGAGAGAGAGAGAGAGAGAATGTTTAAAAATTAGCAAACCAAGTTTACTGAGCATTCGTGTATCAGAGAGATCATCTTTTAGGCTAGCTTTACAATGAACTAGGAGTGCTTATTTAAGTATACTTGGCTGCCGTCACCACTCCCTCCTGACAGACAGGGATATGCAGCATCTTTGTAATTCCCTCTTACCTATTAGAAATTCTGAAGGTATCTCAGTAATCCACTAAAATTTGCAGTTAATTACAATTCAACTTAAATTATCAGAAAGCTTAAATTATCAGAATTCTTTCAGTGGAGACGCAAGTCACAGGAAGATAAGCCACAGAATGACAGAAATTGCAAACCATAAATGATCTTAAATATTTAGCCTCATTCTCTCATCTGACAGTTAAAGAAAATGAGGTTGTGTTGAAGAAAGAGATGTCATCCACTTATTTAGTGGCAGAATTGGACTTGGGCTCAAGATTTCTAACTCTGAATCTTGTGCTTTTCCACTACTCACTGGAGACCATTAAAATTTGCAACAAATATCCATGGGCCACTAGACATTTTATTCACTCTACAATATCTTTTCTGTTTAGAGCACTGTATAATAGAAATTCATGTCTAAACTGACAATTCTGATATCACTGTGATAGATTAAATTATTATCATTTGGATTTAAAGGAAAGTGGATTTATATTTAAGAATGGTTTTCAACAAGAATGACATTTTTTGAAAAGTTCTATTTAACCTTAAGCTAATCACCAAATCCAATTACCCAGAACCCCTCCATCTTCTGAACATTTAGACTCATCAAGATTTTTATATGAATAGAATAAAAACTAGGCTATGTTTTTAGGAATATGAATAGAATAAAAACTGAGTTATGTTTTTAGGAATGGAAGATTAACTGAACCATAAGACAATTCACCAATAGACAAAAGGGAATAGTTTGGAGTTCTCCACATAACAGAAACATTGTCATATGCAAAGATTATTGTGCTGGTTGTGTACACTTGAATTCCAGCTCCAATTCTTATTCCAACTGTCTGTTAATAAGATTTCCCCAAGGGTCTATTACTTGCATATAAATTGTACAGTCTGAGATAACATACCAAGTGAAAGTATTTTGGAAAACCAAAAACTATCAACACATAGATGCACTCATGCCTGTATGTGCACATGCACAAAAACACTTATTTGTACATAAATCCAACACATTATCTAGAATCCAAGGTTTTGACTTTGTTAATGTTTAGCTGTTGAAAAGCAACCAGTAATGTGTTGCTGCAAAGTTACCTAGGTTCTTGACACAGTTCACTATAGTAAATGACAAAATTTGAAAGATTGGACTGTCATGCATGAAAGACAATTATTTTAATTGAATTCGGGAGACACAGAAGATTGTGAATATTTTATGCCAAAAGAAATTAGATTTTCTAAGGGGGCTAATATCATGTTGCAGTTGATAATTCCATAGATGAATTAGAAGTAGTCATAAGTTAGCAGCTGCTTTATCAATGTAAGCCCTGAGGTGTACATATGTCACTATTGAGTATTTTTGTCAGTAATGTGAGACTGCCTAGAGTTCTGTGTATGTATGTCAGATGGAGGAAAGAAATATGACTAATAATCATGACTTGGTAAGGTAGCTGCTTGCCTTTGGGAATATATGATTTAAGTTTGACAGCCGACTTTAAGTAAGGGTGGGGGATTATAAGACCACCTTCTGCCATGATACTGACAAAAGCAACTTTTTGTAGATGTGCAGTGTAGGGATTCTCAAACTGTGTTGTCACCACATCGGCCCTGTTGGAGGCCCAGAAAGAAGCCTGAACTGTTGTTGTGTGGCATCATGTTGTCATACCTGCACTTTTCCATGCTCTTGCTCTCTGACCTGGTATGTCAATTTCTACCTCTGAAGGATATCATTATCCTGACTACTGAATAACTTATGGAATGTAATTCTCCTTTTATTTCCATTTTCAATGTATATGAATGTTTACCTTGATTTAGTTTTGCTTCAGTCTACCATCCCACTTAATTTATCTGTTGCCTCTATAATCTTATGTCCTAATACTTCAAAACCAAAGCTATGTTGCTTCATACTCAACATTTTACTAAAAGTGGCTGCTTAAAACTCTTAAGAGTGAGAGTCAAAGGTCTTTTCTCATTCATAGTTTATTTGACTCATCTTTAGCATCTGAAAATTATGATTACCTCTGCCTTGAAAAAAATTTCCGTTCTTCTTGGTGCTCTTAGATTATTACTTTTCAGTAATTTTGTCTTTTTCTTTGGATTCCTATAACAGGTTTCTCACAATTTAGTTTTCTCATTCTTGTATTAAACTACTTTAAATTGTTCAAGACTTCGTTCATCATTCACAGAAATTCATCTTTAAGTCTGTCAGTGAAACTCTTAATTACCCATATCTATCATAGGTAAGCTCTAGAATCAGATTTTGCTTGTTTGCTTTTTGAGGCTATGATGTTATGGGTTTCTTTGGTTGTTGTTGCTTGTGTTCTTGAATTGAGACAGAGGCGTTCTTACTCTGTAGCACATAGTAACTTGGAACGCATTTTTCGCATAAAGCTGGCTTCAACTCATGAAAATCCTCCTTCTTCACTTCCTGGGTTCTGAAATTATAGATATATGCTACAACACCTAGCCCAGAAATATTTAAGTTTGAACTAGATTTATTACATACTACCTAGTGACCTAGTGAAATATTGTTAAACTTTTCTAACTACTGGTGTTAAAAGCACAAGTTAAAATAAATATGATAAAGTGTTTTCTACATAGTAAGCATTTAGAAAAATGATAGAACAGGGGTTGGAGAGATGGCTCAGTGAGAAAAGCACTTGCTATGGTAGCATGAGTGGCTGAGTTCAAAACCAAGAACTCACCTAACAAGGATAGACTTTATGGCAAGTTATGAGGTGGAGACAAGAAAACCCCTGGAAGCTTGCAGGCCAGCTATCTTGGCATATACACCAGCAAACAAAAAGATATGGTTTCAAACAGGTAGCGACTCAAACCTGTGATTGTCCTCTGACATCCACACTCATGCACAAGTATGTGCATACACTCGAACAAGCATGTGCACATGTACACACAGAGAGATGAAAAAAGAAAGTGACAGTATAGGCCCTTTTCTCTCTTCTAGACCTAGATTAAAACTTTCAATTATTAATTAAATAATGAAAAATTCAAAAATCTCCTATATAGGTATCTTAACATTTCAGAATAAAACTGTTATCTGTTTCTAACAAAATATCTTCCTGATTTTAGATATTTTCTATTGTTTACTCTCACTTATTCTATTTTTCCATATACCCTGCAAAAGTTTGGTGTGTGGGCTGAGTCAGGGACTATTTGGGCAATCTTGGGCGGACTGGAATTTACTATGTATACCAAGCTAGACTTTAGCTCACAGAGATCCACCTGTCTATGCCCCTTATGTTCTGGGATTAAAGGTATGTGCTATAAAAGCACAGATAAAGAATTTTTATATGAAAGTTGAGGTGAGAAATTTGGTGTGGTCTGAATGTGTTAATTCCCCTATAATTTGTATGTGAAATTTTAATGTCCAATGTGTTTGGATTAAAAGGTGGAATGTTTGGACAATTGTTGGGTCATGAATGGCATTAGTGTCTTTACAAAAGAGAGTCAAGAGAACCTGATAAACCACTGCTACCATGGAAGGACATAGCAACATGTGCCATCTATGAAGGACATGCCATCACAAGACACTACTCACTTGTGCCTTGATCCTAGATCTCCAAACTTCCACAATTATAAGTAATGCATCTGGGATTTTCACAAATTACCCAGTTTAAGAGCTTTTCTTAACAGTTTGAACTAAGACAAATGTGAAAGCAAGTAAAGAAAAACAAAGTTGAAATATTTCTTTGATTTTTATCTAGTTCGTTCACAAGTCCTGTTTTATTATTTGGGCTCTAAGAGAAAAGACTGTGTTCCCAACAAGAAAATAAGATCACTGAAGGTAGGGCTTTCTTCCATTTTGTTCTTTGTTGAAACCCCAGCTACCAGAACAGTGTTGAAACATGGTTGACAAACCATAATTATCTGATGAAATTTGTTGTAAGGCATCTACGCTGCATTTAATCCATCATAGTATTTATAATGAACTGCTGTTTTCCATTTAAAGTACTTTTGTTATGCACATTCTTATACCCTCACACCAAAGTGTTTTTTTAATAGAATGGAGAAGCAGATGTTACTGTTTATTTGCGTATCTGTTTGCCAAAGGGGGCAATTCTTTTTGAGCTTTCCAACTCTTAAATGAAATACTCAGTATCAAGCTTCACAGTTCTTGCAGAGATGGTTCAAAGATCTGACAACTAAACCCGATTTTATCTTTTGCTTTTAGAGTACAAACATTTTTATGTTGTGGAATTAATAAAGAACCAGCTGGTTTCTCCCAATGGGTGATATTGAGTAGAATATCTTTGATACATATACAGACACAAACACATATATTCATGCACACACACACAAACACACAGATACACACAGACACACACACACACACAGACACACACACACACACATACACGCACATACCTCTGTAGAAAAAAGAATCAAAAGAAAAATGAGTTTCTAGAAATTCAAATATATTTCATACTTTTAGTAATATATATCAGACATGTGTCTATTAACTTGACATGACAATGAAAATATTTATTATGAAATCAAATGACTTTGGAGTGGAAAAATTGTTAAAAGCTGTTTCTCTCTTGTTCAAAATCATGTATTTCTGTGTTAAATATTGAATTTTTTAGAAACATGTGTAGATGTATGGTTAGGGAAGGCAAAAAGTCAGAGACAGTGATTTCTCCACATTCTAATTTTAGTTGTTTTGCTCATATATTACATCAACCAGTTAACTTCTTTAAATTCCCTAAAACACCTGTTTACATTCACATTTGGATTGCTAAATAAATCTCCATATAAAATTGGATTTCCTCTCATCTTGGAAGAAATTTCCTTTCCTTATAAAATATAACAAATTATGTTTACTTACATTTTTATTTTGAGATGAACCTGAGAATGTTTTATTAAAAAGTATACTTAAAAATACTATCATCAAAGTGACTACAAATTGTTGTGACAATGAACTCCAATGTGTAGTTTTTTATTACTAAAGTTTTGTTCTCAACATCTAAATAAATTGGGAATACAGAATTATCTTTATTTAAATGTATTCTATATTTATCATTTATTATAGTCTGAAAAGATTGGTTGATTCCTGCTTATGTGTAGTGAACAGGATTTAAAGGTCATATTTTAGTTCTCAGAAGTATTTTCCTGTCTTAAAATGAATCTTTAAATCTGTGGCTGAAGATAGATTTGGCTAACCCCAGTGCTATTCAGCATTTAAAACATGAGGTATTGTTGAATTTAAGCACTGAATATGTACATTCCAAGCTTTTTTTTCCTGTAGTCATTATTGGAGGAAAAAATTATGCCTGTAAATCTATTTTTCTATTGCAAATATTGTAAGAAAAAAACTACTTATAAATCTTAGGTAGATTTTAGTACTACTATATAACACAGAAATATAATTACAGCTGGATAGCTTATTTTTATGTGTTAATATGTAAAAGGTATTATTTAATAGATATTTATAATACTGTCATTACCATTAATGAACATTTCTTTCAAATGTTCTTATTTCACTAAGACAGACACTAGGTCTAGAAGTATCACAAGCATTAGTCATATAGATTTCATTTGTCTTTTTAGTCTTTGCCAGACAATGTCTTGTCCACCAACTGTTTTTGTTCTTCTTTAAAAATAATAACCCTGTCCAGGCTACTTAAGTGTCATATGGGCCCAAAGCCAATAAAGGCAGTTAGTATTATAGCAAGCTACAGCCATCTGTCATAATATGATAAAAATAAATGTATAGACATTTCCCCTCCTCTTCTGACTCCTTCACATAATTCTGGCTTGCTTTTGTTAGCTGATGTGGCCATTCTTCTCTTAAATTCATGCTCTCCCTAGCACTGGAAAAATTAACAGCAAATCTCTAAGTAGGAATTATTTTGGTGAAGGACCAAGGTTAATGTCTATCACAATCATTTGAAACAAATAAATTACCTTTCTAGGAGCAGGTCAGACAAACTTTGATGATTTTGAACTAGCACTTGACTGTATATTCTAGTTAGTAAAGACTATAAACTCTGAGTTAGGAAATTGATTTGAGAGACATTAAAGAACATTGTTAAGGGGAACAATAATACTGAAAATTGTCCTTAAAGGAGAAGCTGTATGAAAAGGTTGAGAAACTGAAGGTGATGTCCCAGTGCTTTGTGGGTTGTGGCGTAGCTTTTTGACGTCTCCATAGAAGTAAGGACTGCTTAACCAGTGTATCTGGCTGGGCCACATATACTCAAAAAGTGTCTGTACAGGACTGAGAAACATACAGAAAGGAATGCAAAAAAATGGGGGTGGGATTTTTGAAAAGCTACAGAAAACTAAAAGGAGAGTGCAAATCACATATGAGTTCTAAAATAAACCTTGTCACAGTTAATGTGAGTGCTAGGAACCTATTTTTAATATGAAAAAAACTGAGGTTTATAATTCCACAATTTGCTCTTTGCCATACTATGGAAAAGAAAGTGCAATTCAACACCATATCTAGTAACTTCTACAATCTCCTTTTATCAAAATGGCAAAGGTTCAAAGCCATATGATGACATTGAGATGGAGGTTAATTTGACAGGATGTAAACAGACTTTTTGCAGAAGAATTAAATCACCAAAGAATATGTGGTCTACAATCTACCTATGTATTGGCCCTCTGATAAAGAAATAAAATACAGTAGTTTAACAGCAGGGACTTCAGTCTAAAACTTCCATTTCTTGTTCATAGCCTAAAAGTCCTATCTTTTGGGTTCCATAATGATTATCTTTTATTAGTATCAGAAGGAACATATTTTCCTACATAACTGACAACCTGGTCAAATAGGTTCAAATGCCTTTGAAGGGGAAAGGATAAGGATACCAGGAAGAGTAGCAGCTACTATAACTTAAGTATAGGTGACTGATTAATGTGCAGGTGTATTTGTATGATGTGTTCCTTCTAGAATGCCTTTTCCTCCAGTTTTCATCAAAGACCTTGTGATATGAGAACACGGTGCTTTTGTGCTATTTTATTTTTTACCTCACAGAAGTTCCCATCTTTCCTTTTCTATCTACCTCGATGCTTCTTCAGCCATTGCTATTGCCACCTTGGTTAGGTCTACTGCTTCCAAATATATTGACTTTGGGATTACATAGATATGACAAATTATTATGGATTTGTTATTCATTTTGCTTTACTTTTACTATCACAGAAAGGAAGTAATGCATAGTGAAACATGCAGATCCTAAACCTATAGCTTGGATTAAAAACCTTACATAGACTTATTAGTGCCTATCCCTATGGTGTTTCACAAACTTCTTTAACTTCTATGTTTATTAATTTCTTGATTTCTTAATTGAGGATGATGATACTAAAAGTACCTACTCTACGAGTACTCATAAGGATCAAGAACAGTATACAGGTAGCAGTGCTATGCTTTTAGCTAATGTTGTTGTAGCTAATACTAGACTATAAGGTTCTAAAATATAGGGATCCTTGGAGTATCCACAGAGAACCAGGATCAGTAAGTGTGGTGGTATTGTGTTCCCCAAAATATTGTGTACCTTAATAAACTTATCTGGGGTCAGAGACGGAACAGCCACAATATTAAACATGAGGATAGGCGGTGGTAGCACATGCCTTTAATCCTAGCATTCCAGAGACAGAAATCCCTCTGGATCTCTGTGAGTTCAAGGCCACATTGGAACCGGCCAGGCATGGTGACACGCGCCTTTAATCCCAGAAAGTGAGCCTTTAATCCCAGGGAGTGGTGGTAGAAAGCAGAAAGGTATATAAGGCGTGAGGACCAGAAACTAGAAGCATTTGGCCTGGAGAAGCATTTGGCTGGTTAAGTTTTCAGGCTTTCGAGAAGCACAGTTCAGCTGAGAGCCATTCAGATATGAGGACACAGAGGCTTCCAGTCTGAGGAAACAAGACCAGCCGAGAAGTTGGCCAGGTGAGGTTAGCTGTGGTTTGTTCTGTCTCTCTGACCTTCCAGTGTTCACCCCAATACCTGGCTCAGGTTTGATTTTATTAATAAGAACTTTTAAGACTCATGCTACAACTAAGTGCTCAGGGAATGCCTTACTCTGCAAGACATGCTCAGTAAGCTGTAGACTCAGAGATATATGTGAATAGTTGACATTTTTAGAACAGATTGAAGCTAATGTGGCTCTCTGAACTGTAGTGACTCTGAATTCCTCTCCTTGTCATCTGATTCCTGCCAGAATCTTAAACTGAATTGAAAATGATAATATTTATTTCATACTTTCTATGTCCCTGGCTCTGAGCAGGTATTTTACATATATATTTTCATTCGTTACTTGAGACAAACCCACAAGGTAAGGCCTGTAATTTTCTCTATATATCACTTAGAGAAATTGAGGCTGGTGGAGGTTGGTAATTTATCTAGGCCCATGACAACATAAGTGGCTTAGTCTAGGGATGTTGAATCACATATGCTTAAACACATCATTAATTCTGTTTGGCTTTGGTAATGTGCCCATCCTTTCGTTGAAAAAGATAGGCCATCCAAATATATTTTGGTACTATCACTACCAAGAGAAGGGCTAAAAGAGGAGGTAAAAAGGCTGAGAGCTGAGAAAGGAAAGGTTCATGGGAAGCTACAATTCTGAATGTAGTGGGTACTTAGGGCATTGTTTCTCTGAATGACAGAAGGCAGGTAGCAATCCTAAAGCCGTTTTGGAGATTGATTACAAGAGAGTCTCACCAAGCCTCATACGTTTGTGTCATAAAAATACAAAAAAAGGGAGTGTGGCTCTAAGGATTGGAATACAGTGACGAAAGCCTATATTTTATACAAAAGCATGCCAAGAAAGGCTGTACAATAATGTATGTGTTTACTTGGGGGAGATCATGAGCATAAAGAGAGAAACACTTTTAATTGGGTGAAGAAAGAAATTGAAAAGGAATAAGAAGGAGAATTTGTCCTTGTGTTATTATTGTTGGGGTTATTATTACTGCTATTTATCAAGTGCTTCCTGGGTTCATGGCTGCTCTAATAACATTGCAAATTTAATTTATTTAATTATCACAACACCTTCATGAATCTCATGAAATAGGTTTTACTATGATCCTTATTGTGCAGGTGATAAACCTGGAACATGGTGATGTTGAGTAACATATACAAGGACACTTTCCTTACATGTAGCAGATCAAAAATTCTACAATGAGCCATTTGTCCAGATGAATAAAAAATGCCTGTTAATTTTCAATACTGACAGAGAAGTGCCATAAGAGAAAGGAACAGTGAACAGAAGTGGTTATAATTCTATAGTCATGTATTAGTTGTGTTATTTACCTAGACACAAATATATAGCAAATCCAACTTGTCTTCCTGAAGACTGCATATCTCAGGAGGTAGTGAAAATGAAATGTAACTAAGTAGCTAAAACACAGAGGAATTTTTGAGTTATAGGTGATAGCAAATGTTTGAGAAAGAAATTATTTTATCTTGGGGGTAACAAGCATATTATAAAGCTAAAATCCTAGCCTTCAGGAAAATAGGTCTTTAAAGTGCAGTATGTAGGGTTCATATCCTAAGAATCTTTAAAATGGAGATTAGAAAGTTTGTTAATAATGGAAGTCTATGTGTCTCCATTTAGTTTCAACTTGTGAAGGACATATACCTAAGTAAGGGCATGAAAACCAGAGATACAAAGATATAAGAATTTATAATGAAAATAATGCCAAGAACACTCTTGTCTAAACTGAGTCTGAGACTTGTGAAAACACTAAAGGATTGTAGCAAAGTTTATTTTTTAAAAAATGTGTGTAGAGTAAGAAGAATAAAGATAAAGAGATATGTATGCAATCATTATTGGAATGAAAAATCAGGGAGTCCTTTCTTGATTTCTAGCACTCTTTACTAAAAAGACCTATACACTATATATGGCAAACAAGCATCAATAAATATACATTAAAGCATAAGCTAGGCAAGGGTTCATTAAAAGCATTTGAGGCTAGGGAGACAGATCTGTTAATAAAGTGCTTTCTATGCAAATCTAATGACCTGAGTTCCATCTCCAGTACTCAGGTTTAAAAGAAAAGCCAGGTCTTTACACTTGATAGCTGCTGGGAGAACAAAACTCAGTTTTCTTTGATGAACTGACGCTAGGGATATCAACCCCACTCCAGGGCAGACTTCATGCTCAGGAGTAGTTGGTCTACATAAAACTGAATCCATGTTTTCTTGTGTGCTGTTTTTGTTGATTTGCTTTGCTTTGTTATGTTTTTTCATTTTATGAGAAAGAGCTTAAATTTGGGTGGTGGGACATGAGAGGAATTAGGGGAGGGGAAAGAATATGATCAAAATATATTGTATGAAAATTTAGTAAATATATATACACATAAAATAAAAGCCAAGCAACTTGGTGTGCACTTGTTACCCCAGTTCTGGGAAGGCAGAGACAGGCAGATGCCTGGTATATGCTGACTAATCAGATTAGGTAAATTGACAAACTCAAGGCCAATGAAGAACTTGTTTCATAAAACAAGGTATATGGTACCTGAGAAAGGATGCTTGAGTTTGACTGCAGGCATGCACATGCATGTACACACACACACACACACACACACACACACACACACACACACACACACTCATACCTACAGCCACACATATGTTTACACATATGCTTACACACATATACTATACATATAACTCTGTACACACAGAGTTACACATGCACAAGGATTGTAGTACCAATAGAGTAGATTCTGAGAAATTTCTTGCTCAGCCCTGGATACAAGATGTCACAAGTATATCCATTGCTCTATACTGGAGCCTATATAGAGGGAATAAGGATGGTATGGGTTGATGGAAAAAGAATGAGATGCCAGGATCTTCCTTTCTGGGAGCATATGAAAACAGGCCCCTAGTATAGAATTGAGGAACAGAAAAATGCTGCAATCAGCCAGTTAAATGCTTATCATGAGATAATTTGTAAAGCTTGCATTTTAGAAAACATCAAATGATTCTACGTGTAACTTGGTTAAGGTAAGAATAATATCAGACTGTCTAACATATTGTGACCATATGAGCAGCCAGCCTAGGCACAAGCTGTAAAAATAGAAGGTCCTATGCTTTGGAAACCCTGAGAAACTTGTAATTTCTTGATTTGACAGACACTGTCCAAAGATGATGTTTCAGGTAAGACTGTCTGTTTTATACTTTGCTTTTCACTCTGGACATTTGATGGGGAAGAGAAAAAGAGATCCAGGGCTCTGATGCTTGCCAACTGACTTATGCAGTCAATATGCTATATAAATAAAGTGTCTCTCTGGCTAAAGGAGAGAGAGCTGCTGAGCACTCAGATGTGCATTCGTCCCTTTCTTCCCCTGCCGATCCATATTTCCCTTTTGGGACCTGAACCCCACTGAAGCTGGATTTCAGCATTTGACTATTCTAAACACATTAATATTCTATACCAGAGGAGAGAGAATTTCTGTGAATTTGATTGTACACCCATTTCAGGGACTGTGGCATAGGAAAAATGTGGCAGAAAACTGGAGATGGTAAACATAGATTTAAGTTTTGAAAATGGGCAGGAGACATATACGCTTCTTAGGGCACAGTACAAAACATCATGGGATTGCAGTAGAACAAACTAATAAAAATGATTTTGAGCAGCTAGTAAAAATAATAAGGATAGAAACTATGAGAAGAGAGTATTAATTACCTAAAATAATTCATGTAGATCGAAGTTTCTTGGTCCTGCCCGGTCACGCCCTGTCACACCTGGGCAACAGTCATTTTTTATAAAATAATCACTCAGAGGCTTAATATTAATTACAAACTGTTTGATCTGTGGCTCAGGCTTATTATTAACTAGCTCTCTCATCTTTTTTTTTTTTTTTGGTTTTTCGAGACAGGGTTTCTCTGTGTAGCTTTGCGCCTCTCCTGGAGCTCACTTGGAAGCCCAGGCTGGCCTCAAACGCACAGAGATCCACCTGGCTCTGCCTCCCGAGTGCTGGGATTAAAGGCATGTGCCACCAACGCCGGGTGAGCTCTCTCATCTTAAATGAACACATTTCTATTAATCTAAATTTTGCCACGTGGTTGTGGCATTACCAATCTGCTGGCATCTTCTTGTTCCTTGGGTGACTGGATGGCATCTGCCTTGACTTCCCCTTCCTTCTCCCTGTATCTCTCTTGGATTTCCTGCCTGTCTATAACCTGTCTTTCCACAGGTCAGAGCAGTTTCTTTATTAACGTATGGTAGCAACACATATTCACAGCATACAGAAAGACCATCCTACAGCAAATTCATGTTAGGTAAATACGTCCCTTTTTTGAGCAGTTATTAGATTTGCAAGTCAGAAAAAATGTAGGCACATTGTATCTAGATCTCACCAAGACATCTGACAAGATCTCTCATGATATGGCTCAGAATAAGATGCAGAAATGTGGATTGCATGTTAGTAACAGTATGCCACCTGATAGCAGAGGTAGCCTTGCAGAGGGGTTTCCAGTGGCATGCCAGATACCTCTGACCACATTCTGGTCCTATATACATCTTATCAGCAACTTACATGAAAATGAGGATGAATATCTCATCTTGCAGATTTACACTGACATGACAGCAAAATATCAACTTTGCACGGTGGGATTAGACTTCTGCTACAACTCCATATTCTAGCAGGATAAAATCAAATTATGACAGTTCAAGAGTCTAAACCTAATCTACCAATGCTCTACTTTTCAAATGTATAATTTAAGAGGTTTCAATTATAGAATATACAAAATATGGCCTAATGTTAGACTTTATTAAAAAGCCTTAGAGTCATAGTTACTGGTGAATTGGCATGTATCAGCAGTGTCACATACCCATTAAAATGGGTGATATTGGAGTAGACAGTATTAGCAAGAAATAATAGTTAAATAAGAGAGATAACTGATTGTTGGCCATAGCATATAGCCCTGGATACGTGAGTCAAGGTGACTGTTAAGGGTCCTATGTAAGAGGCATCTGATATGCTCCTAAACCTTTCCTAACGAGCAGTCTTAGGAGGAAAATCTTGAGAGAGTGTGTCAAATGCCACGTTGGCATCCAACAAGTTATTTCTCTTTTAACCACATGGCTTTCTTCTTGGCCTCATCTCAGTGGAATGAGAGAATAACTGGCATGGTTTGCTAAAAAGCTTACCATAGTACATAAGAGATGAACGGGGCTAATCAAATTCCCCTCTACAGGCTTTGGAAGCTAGTGCCACAATGGAATGAAGCTAGCAATGGGACAAACAGCTGATGGAATAAGGTGAGAGGCAGTAACAGGTACATATGGAATCTTGCAGAGAAGCAGATACTGTGGTAGACAAAGAAACACTGAGCCAATGGCAAGAGCAAGCTATTGGGCAAAGAAAGGACTAACAACACAGAACATTCCTCTGTCTTTTAATGCCTGAGATGTATATGTCTATAAACTTTGCTTTCTTTGGGTGTTGACCAATGTTTCCTGAGTTTCCAGGAACTAATATCAAATTGAAATTGTGTGCTTTTCCGGGAAACCTGACTGATCTCTGCTCCTTGAAGCTAGAGAAGCTAATAAGACTCAGGCTACTGTGAGCCTTATACTACATTCCAAGAGCAGTTTGGACAAAGTGGGTTGTGTTTTAAAAAAGTTATCAGGAATGGAGGTTGGAACCCAGAAATGTGAGGAACGTGTGAAGTAAATGGGGAAGTATTTAGCCTAACCCATCAGACTCATAAGTAGTGAAAAGTGAGAGAGGGGCTTTATCTGGTTAGGCACTAAACTTAGGGGATGATAACAGACATATTAAAAGTGGTAGATTTGGGTTCAAAAAGAATCTTCAAGCAGTTTTTTGAGGTAGAATGGAATATTTCAGTTATTAGTCAATTCCTTTATTGGAAATATATAAACGGAGACAGGTGACCACTTAGGATAGATAATAATGTCACCTTTCAAATGTGTAAAGTGTTTTATAGTGTATGAGGCTCTTTATATTATACTTGTTTGTTCTTTTTAACACATGATCATGATAGGCAATTTTGGGGGCATCCTCGAATGGAAGACAGGACCTAAGTGCTTGCTCCAAGGTCTGGAAGGCATTTTATATTTATTTTTACAAATGAGGAAGCTAAGGCTCTAAGAGGTCCTATTATCTAGCTCGTTCATAAGTTATTTTATTAAATTATTTTATTATTTTATTAAATTATTATTTTATTTAAAAAGTTACCTTTTATTGACTAAACGTGAAATGAATATTTTTCAAGGATAAATTTGAAAAACTCTAGTTAATCAGGCCAATGAGGCTTCTAGGTATTTTTTATTTCTTTTATAATTTAATTTAATTTTACATATCAGCCATGGATTCCCCTGTCCTCCCTCCTCCTGCCCTCCCCCCAGTCCACCCCCCACTCCCATCTCCTCCAGGGCAAGGACTCCCCTGGGGAGTCAGCCCAGCCTGGTAGATTCAGTTGAGGCAAGTCCAGTCCCCTCCTCCCTACACCAAGGCTGTGCAAAGTGTCTCAGCATAGGCCCTAGGTTCCAAACTAGGTATTTTTTTACATTCTTTTTTTATTAAAATTTTTATTTTCTTTCCTTTTACATACCAACCTCTGTTCTGCCTCCCTCCCCTTCTCCTACTTCCCCCCACCTACCCCCAACCCACCCTCATCCCCTCTTCATGGAAGGTAAGGCCTCCCTTGGGTAGTCAATACAGGTGGGCTTATCAAGTTGGGGCCAGACCTAGCCTCTCATTGCATCAAGGCTGAATAAGGCATCACCATAGGGAATGGGCTCTAAAAAGCCAGTTCGTGTACCCAGGATAAGTCCTGGTTCCATTGCCAGGGGACCCACAAACACATCAAGCCTTGCAACTTTCACCCACATTCAGAGGGCCTATTTTGGTCCTATGCAGGCTCCCTAGCTGTTAGTCCAGAGTCCATGAGATCCCACTGGCTTGGGTCAGCTGGCTCTGGTTTTCCCATCATGTTTCTGACCCGCCTTGCTCTTATATACTTTCTCCCTCTCTTCAACTGAACTCCAGGATCGTGGCCAAGTGTTTGACTGTGGGTGTCTGCATCTGCTTGCATCAGTCACTAGATGTAGGTTCTATGATGACAATTAGGGTAGACACCAATCCGAGAGCATGGGAATGCTAGTTCAAGCATCCTCTCCACCATTGCTATGAATCTTAGCTGGAGACATCCTTGTGAGATCCTGGGGTTTTCCCTAGCTGCAGATTTCTCCCCATCCCCTTACTGGTACACTCTGTCAAGATATCTCTTTCATTGATCTCCCTCCCTGTCTTTCCCCCAACTTGGCTATCTCATGTTATCACATCCCATCCCCTCCCCTCTACTCCCTCCTCCCAGTTTACCTGGGAGATCTTAACCCTTTCCCCTTCCTGGGGTGATCCATGTGTGCCCCTCTTAGTGTCCTCCTCTTTACCTAGCTTCTCTGGGGTTGTGGAACAATGTCATCATGAAATTTGTAGGCAAAAGGATGGAACTAGAAAAAAATCATTCTAAGTGAGGTAATCCAGACCCAGAAAGACAAACATGATATGTGCTCACTCATAAGTGAATATTAGATGCAAAGCAAAGAATAATCAGGCTTCTAAGTATTTTTAATTTCATTTTTCTGATGCTGAATATATTTTCAAATAGACTAAAAAGGTTCTCTCCTCAGTCTCACATGAAAACTTATGTTTGTCTCTACATCGTAGGAAGCTGAGACCAATTAATACATTCCTTGCACAGATACAGAAGGTCCGTGGGTGCAATTTGTACAAACATGCCTAGATGTACATTTCAAATAAGAATAGTTTTCTCTCTCAGTTTGCCTGAGCCTATCTCCACCCTCCTTCCAGATTTCCTGTTATTTGTCTTACTAGAAGAAGGGACTTGGTTTGTTTGACAGAACAGCTAGTTTACCATACTGTTTCCTTAGCTATGACCAAGCCCTACAGACGAGTCAAAAGAAAAACAAGGGAGTTACCTCTCTTTGAAAACTATGAATATTTACATTTTCCTTCAATTTTAAAAAATTTACTATTTTTCTTTTAGGTGTATGGGTGTTTTGCCTTGAACATATATTGTATATATCTACCACATGTCTGGTGCCCAAGAAGGGCAGAAGATGGTGTCAGATACCCCCTGGTGCTGGTGTTAGATGGTTGTGGGCAGCCATGTAAGTGTTGGGATTTGAACCCAGGTCTACTGGAATAACAGCCTGGAAAATTAGCACTTAACTGTTGAACTCTCTCTCCTGCCCCTTTAGATTTCCATTATTCATTGCTTCTCTCACTTTATACATTTCCTCCCTTCCATTACAATTAAAAAAAAGAACAGGAGGTATGGGGATAAAGACAGGAATGAAGAAGGAATAAAGGGTTGATTTTTTTCAAAACACATTATATGCCTGTATGAAATTTTCCATAAAAAAGAACAATGCACCAACCTTATCATCAGTACTGTTCTAAACGTGCTGTCTTCACCATAGGTGCTGACTACTACTGTTGAATGTTCCAGTAGCAGAAAAAAGTGGTTTATGAACCTTTTTAATCCTGTATGTGATGAATGATATGGTTTTCTGGATTTGGGCCATAGCACTTTCAGTGGAAGTAGTGATACTTGCTGATGCTCACTAATTTAATATGCTACTAAGGAGGAAAGCTTCATAATATGAGTTTATTTGTCACTCCCTTTCAGTTATGATTCCCAGAGGATATCAGAATAGAAGTTCATGCCAGACATTGTTTATTGACTGATATATTCTGAACATTGTTTACATAAAATTGTCTTTCTAAAATGATTAAGACATAAAGAAGTCAGCAGGAACTCCTGGAATTTGACAACAGAATGCAATGTTTTACTAGTTTATGTTTTCCTGTGTTAATAGAAAGTAGCATTTGGGCATGTGGTGATGAGGACTGAATTCATGGTCTTTTGAGTGCCAGGCAAGTGCTCTATCACTGAGCTATACTGTCATCTCTAAAAATTGTAATTTTATTTAAAAAATGATAGGAAATGGTGAGTGATTTCTCAATTAATCCTACCCAGTACTGATTCTTTCATGGTCAAAGGGTTTATAATTGTAGAGGAGTAGAACTTTACTTAAAATAAAAAACTTAGGGAGTGAATTCAGAAACCCAAATGTGTGACATGCCAGAAAAACAGTGTCTTATTTTCCTTCAAAATCTCATGCTACTAGAATACACTTTCTAAGTTACATATTCATTTCCCCTCATAAGGCAAAACCTTTCTGAGCTATTAGAAGATATCTTCCTTTTCAAGTGATTTTATAATAAATAACAAGGCAATGACCACTATTTCTCCAACTGTCCTTTTTCTTTCTT
>CABHPQ010120075.1:0-15721 GCA_902168405.1 Peromyscus aztecus | reverse complement strand
ATTATGTTGTAAAATAAAATAAAATAAAATAAAATAAATAAAAAAAAAGAAAGACAGACAAAGTAAAGAATGGTAATTACTTCATTTACAGATTCTGTTAGGTGTTCAGCTGTCCTTATGTATTTAAAACACTCCATTAATTTCCTAAATCACCCCTGTGCTCCATGTTCAGCCCAACTTTCATAATCCCTAAAATGTCATCACTGGTACTTAACATTTCATTACTATTTTTAAATTCTTGTATTCATACTCACAATCATAGACAGAAGCATAAAGTGCTAGGGCACAAAAGACCATTTTACAGATGGGAAATTTGTCTAGGAACCAAAGCAAACTGATAGTTTAACCATGAATAGAACGCACATATGACTCTCTGGCCAGTGCCCTAGTACAGATATTTGTAATACATTTCCCCCCTTCTTCTGATTCTCAGCACAGAATCTTCTGCGTTTTCTGAATTTTCATTTATGTTTATGTGTCTGCTTCCCTCTTAAATGTCTGTGCCTCCTAAAACACTGACTGGAAGGTAGTGTGTGGCATAATGCTATAAAAGAGCACAGCATTTGGAGGACTGGCAAACTTGGCTTGGGGTTCTGTTTCTTTCATGCTGAAACTTGACCCCACTTATAATATGGATATTCTACTTAATATAATCTCGCTTTTGTTTGAGTTGACTGATATAAAATAGGAATGAAGATAATATGCTGATGACTTTTTAAATGTGACTCTTTTCTCTAATTTTAACATTTACTGTTCTTAATATAAGATTAGCCTTTGAGGTTTCTATAGCATGGCATTCACTTGATAGACCATGTGTTTTGTCTTTTCTCTCATAATAGAAAATGTATTTCTTAGTGAAGTGTCATTTTCTATTTCTCTTTTATGTCATAAAGCATTGAGTACAGTTCTGGTATAAAGCAAGGTCCCAAAATATTTACTGATAGAAGTGATTTTGATTCATTCATTGGACCCAAAGAATTTCCTTTGGTGTTTAATTTGGGTATCATCCTGATGCATCTATTGAATATCTAGTTGACTGTTCATAGATAGGTATGTTCATAGATAGGCATGTTTCTGCCTTGAAAGTACTTTTTTAGGACTCTGGGTAAGAACAATACTATCTGAAAGGAGGCATTTTAAGCAATGCTCCCACAATGTGTCAAGAGTAATACTGACACAGCACAGATTTGGCATCCAAAATTACATGTAAGAAAGTATTTGATGATGTAAGGAAAAAAGAAGGCATGGTGTTTGTCCACAGTCAGAGGAAAGTCTATTTTATAGCTCATGGCTAAAACATCTTCAAACAAACACATGATATCCACAGCTACTTTTTAAGAAAGTTATTCAAAAGAAAGTTCCCATCCAGTAGTACTGTTAAAAGGAAAATCACTCAAGAGCATTTAGTTTTATTGTTTGCTGAATTTCCTTCAAATGCTTGTAAGTAACCTATTATGAATAGTGGTAAAACTGTATGTAATTCAAAAGTACAATCATGATATTATAATACTTCTGTTGCAGGTAGAATTGTTATGCACAATCACCTTTAAAATATATGTGTATATTGATACATGCACATACATTTATGATTAAATATGCATGTTATAGTGATATATATGTGTATATATTAATCAATTTTAGTATGCATTTATTCTCATATTTCATATGCAGAGGCTTTTTTATTGTTAATACTTTCTTTAAATGCTTTTACAGTATTGGAATGTTGTTCTTGGTAGACTACATGCAGACCTTAACCCTTATGAAATGCAAATGTTCTCAGATTCGTTCTTCTTCTTCTTTTTTTCTTTTTCACCTCGGGAATGCACTTGTTACCTCCAAATGAAGCAATTTAATCCTTGGGCTCTGTGAAATGGGATTTCCCAACATTAAACAGTAATGAAAAATACATTAGTGTTCAGTGTCAGGAGCTCTAGAGCACTAATTCCATCAAGTTTGGAGTTGCATGCACTCACTTCCAAATGTTTCTGGCTTTCATATAGTCCAGCGCCCAAGAGAAAGAAGTAAAGTGGGGGTGAGGTGGGGTGAGGGTATGGTTACACAAATATTAGTGTCTAGACATACTTCTAAAGCTTTCTGAAAGTAAATTAAGTTTTTGGAGGCAAGGTCTAATTCACATAACATACTTGGAAATGAACCAATTTCAGGTCCAAGGTCCTAAAATAACTTGGTAAAATAATCTCTCAGTGGGGAAATTTCTCCAAACTGTAGATCTAAGGTATTTTAGGTGTGGCAGAGTTATTGATAGGAGTACATGCTTTTGAAATAACACTTCCTTTTTCTCCAAAAGGTAAGGGAGAAAGAAGGCAGTATGCATCTTCCCCTACACATTTTGTAGATGATGCTTAATATGGATTATTGTTAGATAAAACTTTCAGCAGAAATGTATCTCTGTTAGGATGTCTTGCCTCTTACATTTCATTACCATACACAGTGAGTTCTGCTACAAGGTATTGCATTCATTTCCAAAATTCATTACTTTATGAAAATTACATATGTGACAATACTTGAAAAATTATGTTGGAGAATGTGATGGTTAATGATGATTGTCAGCTTGACAAGCTCTAGAATCGTGGAAAAGACAAGCCAGTGGACAATCTGAGAAGAGTTCTCTCTATTAATTATTGAACGAAGAACCACCCCAACTGTAAGTGGCACCATTTCCTAGGCTGGGACCCTGTTCGGCATGAAAAGGGGGAAGGGAGCTGAGCTAAATTATTCATTGTTGTACAGTTCCTGACTGTGGAAGCAATGCGCCCAGCCCCCTTCTCCTTGTACTGCTATGCCTTTCTTGTCATGTTAACAGACTGCATTCCCTGGACCTGTAAACCAGAACAATCCCTTCCTACATTATTTCTGTCCTGTATTTTGCCATGGCAACAGAAGAACTAATATAGAGCATACCACCCCACAAACTATCAGTGTTATATTTAAAGAAAGGGACCTAGTAAGAGTAGTAGTATGGTTTTGTAAAATAATTTATTTATTTTTATTTTATGTGCATTTGTGTTTTGCCTGCATGTATGTCTGTGTGAGGTGTCAGATCTTGGAGTTATAGACCATTATGAGCTGCCATGCAGGTTTTGGGGATTGAACCCAGGTCCTCTGGAAGAGCAGCCAGTGCTCTTAACTGCTGAGCCATCTCTCCAGCCCCTCAACTTTATTCTTGACCTACAAAAATTGCGGTCGTCTGGAAGAGCAGTCAGTGCTCTCATCCTTTTTATACATACAAATACATGAAGGTCAAACCAAGTACGACATTTTACTTTCAAAAATATTTGAAATCTGCTTGTGAAAGTGGGTGTTGGAAGGTCACAAGCAGTGAGTTACTAGAAAAAATTAGGATTATTTGACTAGGACAGTAGTTCTAATACCAGATGTGCATAGACAAGGCTCCTGACACACATGGTGAGTTGGTTTGCATGTATTCATATATGCCCATTTTATGTATTTGCATGTGACATTCAGCTGTATGCAGTTTTCCTCATTCATCTAGTGCTTGTTTCTAACAGGTGGGAAACACAAATTTTGTCTTACATTTAAACTGTTCTAAAGCCTCTCAATAGCAAGGGAACAAAATAACATTTTCAAAACAAATGTTGTAACATAATTAACTGTACATGAAAAATAACTTTCTTCAGATGTTAAAAACAAGTATTACCAGTATTAAAATTGTGTCAACTATATCGTTGCTCTTGAAAAATTTAACCAAAGTAGATACATGATCATTCTTTTTACAATATTTATGTACCAAACTGACCACTCTTCACTTTAGTGATAATGTGATAATGATCTCTCAAATATGTTTTTACCCAAAGATATCATGCTATGTATGTTGCAAAAGGGGGCATATTCCTATAGTTTTAGACTATGTCATAAAGAGTCAGAAACTGTGTTTCCATTTCCTGGGTTGAGTCTGTGTTTCAATGGGTAGTTACACAATGTTTTATCTGCAATGCTGATGTAAAATAAAACAAATCCATTAGGACTGTTGGTTTTCCTTTCAGTTTTTTTGGTGGTAAAACATGGGCCAAAGTGGTGTGATTTGAGCATGCATGTTATCTTTTACTAAATAGGTTTTCATACATTTGATGGGGGAAGTATTAGGGAATTTGACTAAGGGATATTGGCCTACAATCCAACATATGATGTTATGCAATGTACAGTGTGTTTGAAATTACTTTTGTAAGATCAGTTAAAAAAATTTGAAATTCAGAAACAGGAAGACCTGTTTAAATAATGGATTATTGGCATGTTTTCATATTAACATATAACCACCTTACTGAATTCTTTTGAGGCAGTATTGATGAATTCCTATAAAGATCATTATAATGTACATGTGCAAGGAACATCACATTGTGGGCTATTGTCATAACTACTTTGTGAGGTCTCTCAAGGATAATATAAGGCTGTGTTTCTTGGTGTTCCTTTCTGAGCTTTTCTTCTAGGTCGGGGATGAAATGAAAGGAAATGGGCTTCAAGGAAGGAGATGTTTATTATTAGTGTTAGCCATTAGTTCCAATTCTAAACATATATTTCTACTTTATAGTATTAAATCATTTACTTATCATAATGAGTTGTTATAACCTGTGAGGAGGTAATTCATAATTTGAATGTTAGGGCTAATATCTATTAACTTTAGAGTGCTCAGTGATCAACAAGTTAATCTTAATTATGTCTTCCTATGGACATTTGTGGTTTCAAACTTACAATTTACTATTAGTGGATCAAAGATTGAAAAGCTAAGAAATTCAGTTTTCTGAAGAAACGAGAGCAAACAAGCAAAGTTTATCCCTTCTCTGGATGAAACAATACTTTAATACAAATGCAACTATAATTCTTTCTTTAAAAATTAATTATTTTTATTTTATATATATGGATGTTTTGCTTGAATGTATGTCTGGGCACCATTTGTATGCCTGGTACCTACAGCAGAAAGATGAGAGTGTGAGATCCCCGGGAACTGGAGTGACAGATGGTTGTGAGTCACCATGGGCAATAGAAACTAAACCTGGGTCTTCTAGAAGAGTATCAACTGATCTTAACTGCCAAGCCATCTTTCCAGCCCCCATTGTACCTATAGCTTTTAATAAAATTAGATTCACCTGTTAAGTAAACCAGTTTTTTGAAAAGAAAAATAAAATCTATTTAAGAGCTAACCTAGTGCCAAAGTAGATGAGTAAAAGTCCAGGAAGCTTTAACTTAATAAGTATGAAGATGCAGACAAAACAATTAAAGGAAACAACAGGCCACGAATTTGAAAGAGAGGGTATATGGATTAGTTTAGAGAGAGAAAAGAGAAGGGAGAAGTAAAACTGTAGTATAATCTGAAAAAGTGCTAATGTTTATATATGTGTATGATGCAGACGCATATAACAACAGAAAGAGCCAGCAGGGAGAAAGAGAAGAATTCACAATTGAGCAGATGACTAGAGAAGTGTCACAGAACCTCTTGGAGTAGGCTAATAAATTAGTGTTTTAAATGAGTTCAATTTGGTTCTGGATTAGCTAACTCCGCATGCTCCCACAGCTCTCTGACACCATTCACTGTCTTTGAGATGGTAAAGCATTTCTTTTTGAAGACTTTGGATGATTCTCTCAGTCAAGCAATCAAGTAAGATAGTATTCTTGATAATTTTTGTTAGTGTGTGTTGGTCTTTGTCAAAACCATCAGATGGGAAGGTCAAAGTTGATATACCTCCCATCATTTGAAATGATTATGCTGAAACTCATAGTTGTACTCTAGGCTTTTTTGTGCTTACCTTCAAAGCAAGAGATCAGCCTCTAGAAAGTCTAGTTTCTAGACTTTCATCTCCTTTCCTTTGTCTGACGGGCTTTACAAGGCAAACACCAGTGAAAAATCCACAAAGCAGCATGCCCTCAGTCCAATTTTCCGTACCTTTGCTATGATATGCACTGGATTGCCTTTACAGGGTGAAATTGCCCAACCCTAGGCATAACAGTCAATAGTTCTGCCTGTAAGAGGTTTGTTTGCTAAGTCAATCAACTCTCCAATTCAGATTAAGATGAGTATACTAGGACTTTATGAGCAAGAGAAGGGAGAGAGCTCTAGTAAAGATTGTTTTGCTTGAATTATTGAGGTAGTGAAATTACATGATTTTCTTGGTTGTGAAAATATAGAGCACACCTTTGCTTATGTTTTCAGATGAGTTCGATAATTTAAAGATTTATTCTAGTGTGTGTGTGTGTGTGTGTGTGTGTGTGTGTGTGTGTGTGTGTACATGGAGCTAGAAAGAGACTGTTACAGGTTGAAAGATGCCTGATGTGGACCTTAGGAGCAACAACTGCTCTTAACTGCTGAGCCTTCTCCCCATTCCCCTAAACTGGCAATTCTATATAGTTTTCTATTTTTTTCTTTTGTTTATAATTATAAAATTTCTTCTCTTCTTCCAAACCTTCCTATTCTTTCTTGCTTTCAAATTCATGCCATCCCTTTCTTTTAATTGTTGCTACTTGCATATATATATTTAAATATAATCTGCCCAGTCTATGTAATATTACTTGTATGTACATTCTCAGGGATGATCACTTAGTATTGGATAACCAATTGGTTTGATTTTCCCTGGAGAAGACTATTTCTCCCACTCTCTGTATTCCTTACTTTCCTATAGTTCTTTGTGTAGGGTTGAAGCCTCTTGGGGTTCCCCTATCTATTTCACCATGTCTACTGGAGCCAAAGTATTTGTTCCTTTAGGAAATTATCCTTCATGCAAGTAAAATTGTAAAGAACCATGGTTTATTGTATAATTTTGGATTTCAAATGTCTCTATATATTAACATATGATATTAACAATTAAAATAAGTGGTCGAGTGGTCTTAACAGAAACTCTATCATCCAGTATATATCATAAAACATGAAGTAGATAATTGTCAGGTTTTTGTCTTATGATGACATTGATTCTTTGGCTTCTACTTTTAGCTAGTGACATGTACCATAAAGAAAATACAAAAAAAAAAATTATCTCTGGATGTTTAATATTTACTTTACATTGAAGCTAAAGTTACATGTAGGTATATAAGTTATTTTCAATACCCAGGATCATCATTTATTGAAAAGCAATTAATGGAAAGTCCTAGATTACTTGTCAGTGAATCATTTAATACATTAATAACAGATATTCTAGAATTTTATGGTTTTCATTTTCAGAGCTTCATTTATATTGCATTGTTATAAATGGTCATCTTATATTTGCTCAAAAAGCAATGCATAAAAATTACTGCAATGTTATTTGCTAAAATGGAATTTAGAACACTGAAGCACAAATCAAGAACTTTGCTTTTACTTTGCCTAACCCCTGAGTGTCAAATAAACACTGCAAAGGGAAGAAATGAATCCAGGGTACATCTGTGTCTGGGACTCCCCTGTACTCCATTTCTAAAGTTTTAAGAAAAATATTTTAAGCTATCATATGATAATTAATGAGAACATTGTATATTAATAGCAGCAGAAAGAAAAACAACATCAGCTACAATAACAAAAAGATGAGCTTCAAGAATATAAACAAAACAGAGAGCAGGAAAGCCTAGAGAAGATCTTAGCCTTAAACAAACTCCTCAAAAGCTGAAGGCAAAGTTTCTGGTTAGAAATACCACTCCCAACCATCAATGACTGTCTATTTGCTGATAAAAGTATTGCTGTATTCTACAGTTCTACCTTAAACACAATTTTAGGGACAAAGAGAACCTGTTAACAGGAGTAAGTGGAGTTTTGTAGAGGAATTCTGGCATGGAATTATTTGGGGGAACCGTTGAATAGGCTCTCATCTTGCCAAATGGGAACAAAGGGCACTGTTATAGCAATATATATTGTCTTGTTGGAAGGCCTTGCTGGTCAGAGGTTGCAGTCTATCATGGCAGCTTTTTCCAAAGCTCTACGACATGGAAACCCCCTCCTCCTCTCTCAGATATGAGACTTCCTGCTCTCTACCTGCTCATATCTGGAAAATGTCCCTGGGTCCAGAGGACTGACCTTATCTAAAAGCTGTCTCTAAGCCTGGATGACTGATTTATCATTAGCTGGAACCTTGGCACAGATCCCTGCTAGAAGCCTCCCTTTCTGCACATATGGTAACAAAGACTTATACTAGGAGCTTTGCTATAGGACCCTACTGCTACATATAAAGCCTTATGATAGGCTCGTGCCATTTAATGCAAATTAGGATTTGTCCCCAGGCCCCCCAATCCTATATATTTCCCATATTCTGGAATAAAGCTGAGCAGATTCACTGAAGCTGTCTCCTGGAGAGCTGTCTCCATTGTACCCACAGCTGTCTGAAAACAGTTTCCCGCTTCTGCTCCTCCCTCGTGGGCCAATGCAGCCAACGATTCCGAGGAAGAAGCAGAGCCACAAGATCTGAAAGGATGATTTGTCTCATTGCTTAACTGAAACACACACACACACACACACACACACACACACACACACACACCACCCAATGGGCAAGATTATTTGTATTCTGATTCTTGGCAACAAGATCAATATATACCAATATTGTGTGATTTCTTGTTACAACAGAGACCTGAAATTCAAGTATGATTTGTGTTTTTAAGAAAAATAGATGAGAGTAAATTGAAGGAAATACCTCTAATAATGCCATTCTCACTGAGCTACATTTGAATTTGTCTTCTTGAATGGGAAAGGATTGGATAGACGAGTGAAGGGATATAGGTAAAATACTGAACTTATAAACCATTTCAATAGATGATTTCCTTATCCATACACTCATGAAATGATTATACGTATACAATGGGCTTAGTGAAGGTTTGTTTATTTATGTTTCTTATTCAGAAGATAATGTAAAGAATCGTGAAAAGAAGTCCTGGTGTTTTCACAGTAGTATGACACACACATGCATATTACTAAAATGTGCTGGGACTAAAATATTATTAAGATTTGTGATTCTGATAGTAGTATATTGCTGGCTGCCACTAATCTTTCCGGATGACATATTATGTGTTATCGAAGGAGTCTTTTAAAGAAGTATGAGCAAGAAAGCAACACTTCTGTATAAAGAATAAAGCCTCGCTTTCCTATCATGAACTCAAGGAATGCATATATTATGACTTGGTTTTGAATCTTTATGTTTCTTTGGTCTAGCCTCTATACTCAATAAGGTTATTACTTTATTTTCAAAGGTAATTAATTTGAACTAACTTAAATATTTAAAGTTTGAACTCATTTTTTATTTAAAATGGAATTATTTAAAGTTTCGTTTGGTCAAAAAATAGCAGTTGTTGTTGTAGAGTGTTTTATGGTGCCTGATAACTTCTTTGGTTGCATTATTCACTTTTTACTAGCTGTTGTTGCGTTGTGTAGACATAGTTTGTATCTGAAAGATTTTTTCCTGAAAAGTCCTTTGATTGATTGATCTCATTATTACAACTTTTTATTTTCTCTTTTCAACACTTTTAGTGAGAAACTAAATAGAGCCATTTTCTGAGATTTCACCTTGAGGATCTATGAAGTTCTGTTACTAAGCCTACCTTATGAACATTGTTTATGGTAAGCTACGCATTTCTAATTTGTTTTATTTTTTCCTTCACTATCCATTTCTTCCCTTCAGTTATATTACTGCTCATCTCCACAGACGATCTTTATGATTCTCCAAAGAGATACAATGTTCTAGATGAACATCATGGAGAATATATAAACACAAATTGGTGAAACACACCAAAGTAATATTCAATGTGTATTGAACAGTTAAAATCTTGGAAAGCTCCCACCATTGAGATTAATAGAATGTACAGATATCTTTGCAAAAGTGAAAAAAAGAACTCATCTCAAGAGGATGAAAATCAGATTATATAAACATAAGAATAAATGAGAATGTGGTTTGAAGATGTTATGAATATATGTTATGCTGGTAAAAATACTGGTGGTAATCCTATAAATTAAGAAAAGATTTCATAGTAGTAATAGGTATGTTTCGTTCGAGCAAGTCTCTTGAACAAGTTAATTTTCAATTAAGTTAATTTAAATATAATTTCAGAAAGTACTCAAGGAAACCATTTGTGCTTATGATTTATGAGATGCTAAGAGGGACACAGCATTAAACACAATGCTTATATGAAGCAGTTTGTAAAAGAAAGTTCTTCCAGAGTCTTAATTCAGTGGCTGAGTGTACACAAAACTCCTTCTTGAAGGTCCAAACCTGAATAGACCACAAAGTGATTTAAATTCATGGATGGTCCTGATGACAACCTGGATTTGATTCAACTTTGCTTTTACGTTTGTTTATTCCTGAGTGTCAAAAAAGCATTGTAGAGAATAGAAATCAAATCAGGATTCAGGTGTGCATATGGATCCATTTTACCTCCCTTGTACTTTATAAAGTCAAGCTTTCACTTATGTGTTGATATGTTTTTCCATCAGCATAAAATAACATAAAATTATGGAACTGATGTCGTGTGTACTCTCAGCCTCGTTGGTGTTTGGAAACTGCAATATAAAACATAATTCTATTTTTTAGGAGGTCATGTCACTCAAGCTTATTGTTCAGCTTCTTGATCTTCAAATTCTAACTATGGCAGTATTAAAGGACCTTGTCTCATCAAGGAACAATATAGAGTCCAAGTATGTCCCATTTATTTCTAGTTAAAGATTTCTATTGGCAAGCTTGATCAAAGCCTACAACAGAGTCTCCTAGTAGTTATCAAGTTACCTACAGGTCAAGACCTATAAATATACAAAGTACAAATTCAAGTGTAATATATTATTGAACTAATACCTATATATAAAAGTAGGATTAAAACCTTAATAGCATGCTATTATTGCTTATGACCATTAATACAAATTGTGGAAAAGCAAAAGAAAACAGGAAATAACCTAATCGGTTATAGAACATTTGTACACTGTTGCAGAATGAAGAAATGAACATACTGGTTTCAGTTCTTTAAGGTAAAGGGATCAACTATACTACACATTCTCTATTACTACTCTAGAGATGATTCCTTACTTAGAGAAGATTGTAATAGCCAGAGGCAATGGATGACTACAGTGAGACAATGATTTCCAGAAATGTCCGGGAAGTTGCATATATGAACTCCCTGAAATTGTGATGGCATGCACAAGACCTGAGCAAGCGGAAGCCAGACAAAATCACAGCATAGAGTTGGGAAGTAGTCATGAAGTTCCATGCCTAGCTGAGGAACTGTTGATAATTAATACATGCATGAGGGGAGGAGTTAATTTTCTTTAAAGGTGAGCCTCTATGTAGGTGGAACGCACTCCAGTAAATGGCCACACATATAGCCAGCACTAATGGACTGAATTTTTGAAATGAGAACACAAAGATAGGTAGTTACAGAATCAGTGGCAGATCTGGGAGGACTTTTGGGAGGGGAGTAGACATGATGAATATACTATGTATTAAATCTCCAAAGAATTAATGAAAACATACATAAAAGATACCATCTTTACACAACTTTAAGTTAGTGGGTACACTGTGACATTTCTAAGTGATGCTGTAGTCAGTTACAGTAATTAGAATCAGATCAACATGGCTTTTCATGATAGCTGTGCCATTTATTATGAGTTTGGCAAAGAGCAAATACATCTTTCAAGCCTCTATTTTCTCATCTGTGAAACTGAGATAGTATTGCATCTTTTAAAATTTGTGAGAATGAAATGTGGGCATGTGCATAACACTTGGTAGGATGTGTGAAGAGTACATATATTACTAAATGGATGATGAATCACTGAATACCATGAATTGTATAAAATTTAGGTACTATCTACCAAGTAAATGAAATCTACTTGTTTCAAAAGACTTGGTTATTAACAATTGCTCCATTATAGTCAAAATTCTTTCTACAATTTTTACTTTCTCCTTTTCTTCTAATAATTCTACAAAGCTATTATTGAAGTAATGAATACATATAAGAATTGCTGATGTCCAAGTGCTAGAGAGGCCCACAGAAATCCACAAAGATGCCCCCACAATAGACTGCAGGCAATGGTCGAGAAACAGCCCAAACTGACCTACTCTGGTGATAGGATGGCCAAACACCCTAATTGTCGTGCTAGAAACACCATCCAATGACTGAGGGAACTGGATGCAGATATCCCCGGGTGGAGCTCCAGGAATCCAATTGGCGAGAAGGAGGAGGGTTTAAGTGAGCAAGAGTTGTTGGGAACAGGGAGGGATGGAATACAGGGATGAGTGTCCAAATGAATGGAAACACATGAACTGTGAACCAATGGCTGAGGGGCCCCCAACTGGATCAGGCCCTCTGAATGGGTGAGACAGTTGATTGGCTTGATCTGTTTGGGAGGCATCCAGGCAGTGGGACCGGGTCCTGTGCTCATTGCATGAGTTGGCTGTTTGAAACCTGGGGCTTATGCAGGGTCGCTTGGCTCAGCCTGGGAGGAGGGAACTGGACCTGCCTGGACTGAGTCTACCAGGTTGATCTCAGTCCTCAGGGGAGGCTTTGCCCTGGAGGAGGTGGGAATGGGGGGTGGAATTGAGGGAAGGGGAGGGGGGCAGAAGGGGGAAGAACAAGGGAATCCGTGGCTGATATGTAGAACTGAATGGTATTGTAAAAAAATTTTAAAAAACTGTAAATTTGCATCAATAAACCAAAATCCATAGCAATTCAAAACAAGTTGTTCTTTAGAAGTTGATTCAATAATCTCCCCTTACATCCCATCATATCCATATCTTCTTTTCTTCTTTAGAAAGAGATTGCATTTATAATCAAACCTCTTTAAATAAAAACAAACATTTATAAACAATTTTTTTGGGAATTGGGCATAGTTTCTCATACTACTTCCTGCTGATTGAGAGTGCTGGCAATCTTATGGGGATCCTGAGAAAATTAAGAATTATGGTCAAGTCCTGAGAAGACCAGCTATAACCTTTGTTGATAGGTACCATCTGTTAAGGTTCAGGAGATCTGGCTTGATCAAATCTGATCCATCTTAACCTGGAACAAATCCATAGGTTCTCATCTTCTGTGGAAACAAAATCAGAACCTCTTTTCCAAAGCAATATATCCTTAGACATAAATTTTGAAGTCAAGATAACTTTAAATATATATATTTATATATAATATATATATTGTCTGTTAAAATATATACTTTCAAAAAAAAGAAAAGAAAAGAAAAAATTCCCTCCATCTGTCCCTATAAAGAGTGCACATTCACTGATGTGCTCACGCATGTCATGGTATACATGTGGAGGTTGGAATATGTTAGAGTTTATCCTCTGGCAGTCAGTTCTATCATTTTACCATGTTTCCTGGGGATCAAACTCAGGTTATCTGGATTGGTGGCAAGTGGATCTTTATATTGAGCCATTTAGCTAGCCTTCTTCCCAACTTTTGATTTCTGTCCTTCACACTTTGTTATTGTGGGGATTGGCTATGGTTACGTAAGGAAGGCAAATCATTTGTGGGTTGTGTAAAACAGTCTTTTTTCTATAACCCAGATGAGAAAAAATTGACACAAAAATCTTAAATTCTACCAGAGCCTAGAAAACATAGCATTAATCTATATATATTTTTAATGGAGAAACCAGTAGCTTCATTTACTATATCTTTATAGTATTACTATTTTTATTGTTTTTCTATCTTCACACTGTACTTTCTTACATAAATATTATGCTATGGAATTAGACTATTTGAAAAATAGCAATTATTAATAATGTGAACATTTTAAGTCTTCTGGGGGATATGAATAATTCTCATCTCTTTGAAGACAATACAACATTTTATAATTATGGATTGTATGTATCATGCGATTTAAAAACAGGAGTCTCAGAGTAAGGAAGAATCAGCTAGCTAGTTCAAGGCCTTAGGTACCTTGGCATCAAACTAACTCCATTCTGGCACTCAGCCATCTCGCTTGAGCTTCTAAGGAAACCACATTAATTGTGCTTATATTGCAATTGCCATTCATCTTTATTGTAACCAATGGAGATAAAATGTTGACTCTGATTCCGACATGTAGTAACTTATACTGAAATCTATTAATAGGTTACTTTATTTGAAGCACAATTTAATTTGCTCAACACAAATAATTAAATCTCTCTTTCTGATTTTCTGTAGCAAATATCCTAAAGCTCACTAGTACCTGTGTAGTATATACAACTCACAGCCACTTGAACTTATTTGGAGTGCAATTTTTATCCTAAGTCAATCTAGAAAGTACCATAAAAGTTAATGACTCAAAGAAGACAAGTGAGCAATTTACAACTGTGAGCATCTAGCCATATTTACTAACGGAATATTATGTGTAGAAATAAATTCTTATTTTATATGGCAATTGTCATTCATGACGTTCATCTTTTCCTATATGGGGAATGCCAAGTTAGTTTCAAATAAATGTTATCAAAATAAAATAGACCTATTTAAGCTATGAATTATATGTAGGGATTTTTCTTCCCAAAATTTACTTTAGAGTTAAAACAATGTATAATTATGAGGAGAGATTAGGGACTTAGTAACTCTACAAATAGCAACAGTGCATATGTTACTCAGTAAAATAGCTGTAATGTTTGGTTATACTAAATAAATCCATAGTGTAATGCTCCATAGATATGCCAACATCTAATGTCTAACAGTCTTATGAATACTAAAGCTGCCTTCAAAACTGTGTATAAAGGGTGAGGGATGTAGTTCAGTTGGTACAATATTTGCCTAGTATATATAAAGGTTTGGGTTTGATCCTCAGCACTCTATCAACTGTGTTTAACTGTATTCACCTATAACACCAGCACTCAGGTTGTAGGGGCATGAACATCAAAAGTTCAAAGTCATCCTCAACTACATAGTGAGTTCAAGGCCAGCTTGGGCTACTTGAGGGTCAGTTTAAAATAAGTCTATGCATGAAAAATGAATATATTATACAAGAACCACTAAGATAAAAAATTATAATATTGTATATGTTAAATATATTTAATTTAATTTTGTGCTTTCCAATCATACTCTAATAACCTGAAATGAAAGAATTATACTGATATTTATATAGAAACATTCATGATATTTCATAAAATAAAAAAGCATATTAAACATGTATAGAAAGAACAGTGTGTTTTATAATGCATTTCTATTTCTGTACAATGACATAAGGGTATTATCTAGGCCATGAGTGAGCTTTTGTGACCATGAACTATATATTCCTGGATGTGCCTTGCCCATTAAAAATTAAAATTACATTCTACAAAAATATTAATTGTTATTTTATATTTTAGTATCTGCTATACCTATATTATACCTATGTTCTTCAAATTACAACATGCAGATGTAATCAATTTAGACAATATTTCTATTTATGAAAATTAAGAAACATTTATATCAGACAAATATATCCTAGAGTCCTGAAAAATACAACAAAAGTTTATATAGAAGTCTAATGAGTGGAAATATATGAACAATGTTTTTTTCTGAAATAACATTAAAATTATTTTTCATTTCATGTAGCAAAAGGAAACACTGAACACCTTGAAAATTCCTATGGAATGGGATATTTACAAAGTACATATTTAATGAGGAATTCTCATCCATAATATATGTGGAACGCATACAAATTTTATTAGTCACTGTTCTGTTGCTGTGAGGAGACACCATGACCAAGGAAGCTTATAAAAGAAATTATTTCGTTGTGGCCTTGCTTATAGTTCAGAGGGTGATTCCATGACCATGATGGTGGGGAACACAGGCATAGCACTGGAGCTGTAGCTAA
>CABHPQ010120074.1:31387-54644 GCA_902168405.1 Peromyscus aztecus | reverse complement strand
ATGGTACACATTCAGATTTCTACAGTCTGAAATCAATTAAAATAATTCTAGACCATTTTTATAAGACTTTCTAAAGAACAATAGCTCACTGTATTTTTGTGAAGGGTGAATATATGAAGAAATCTAATTTTCTCCATGGACCTTAATAAATTAGTGATTTTATAGTTCTATTTTATTAACCTTGAATGCATAATGATAATTGATCACAGTCTTTTGAGTCCATGTCCAGAATAAGCTTGCATTAAGTAAAGGAAAATGATTTATGCATGGACTCAATTATCCACTGTGATAAAAAGCTAAAGCTGCAGAATTCTTTCTGTCTTTGTCTTCTTTTCTTTTATTTTTTCAAACTACATCGCATTGGACTTTAATATCAACTATTTTGAGTTTTGTTCCTCAATAGGCACATTCTGTGGAGTAAATGTGGTTGTTCTGTTTTTTTATATAGGGTCTCAATATATAAAGCTGTCTGAACTAAAACTTTTTATGCAGATGAGACCTGCTTCCAAAGTGCAGAGTGTTGAGATTAAAGGCATGGATCACCATGCCAGTTTTCTTTGTTTTGTTTTATTTATGTGTGCATGTAGGGAGTCAAGATTGTGTATATGCATATGTTTGTGTGAGAGTTTATATATCACATGGAGATCAAAAGAGGGTGGTGGATGCCCTGGAGCTGGAATTATAGACTGAGGTGAAATTCTGGAATTAGTTCCTGTGGAAGAGCAGGAAGTGCTCTTAACAGCTAAAATTTGTTTATTTTTTTTCTCATTTTTATTTTGCTTGACGGACAAATATCATTTTTCAAGTGAATTTAAAGAATATTAAAAACTTCTGAATAAAGTATATGTGATTTGTAAGCCTATGGAAAATTATGTAACTACTCTCCTAAAGGAAGTTACAATTGCTGTTTGACAGTTTTGTCAAAATACATAATTTAGGCAGGCCACTACAACCAGAGAAACAGAGAGGATAACTGCTGATCTTCCTCTCATGGAGCTCCTCCATAGCCAACACTCAAGCCCCATCTCCTGCTCTGGAGCAGACTTCCTGTGGATTCTCCTTACACTCTGTCCCCATAAGCAGATCTTAGTGGAATACCTGGCTCTCCTCCCTCCTTGGACTAAATCAGCTCCCCATCCTCATTCCAAAGTATCAGCTCCCAACACCTAGAACTACATTTTACCTGGAATCCTAAATGGCCACTGTCGTCTGGATCCCAGAAGAATTTTCTACAAGCCAACTCACAGCAACCACATTCTCCTATGAACCAGTTTAATTTGTCAAAATAGACTTCAAACTAAAACTAATTAGAACAGATAGGAAAGGATACTACATATGTACCAAAGGAAAAATCCACAGAGGACATTGCAATTCTTAACATCTAAACACCAAAGAGCACCCAAGTTCACAAAAGAAACATTACTACAGCTGAAATCACATATTGACTCTCATATAAAGTACCCGACTCTTACCAATAGACATGTCATCCAGACAAAATATAAACAGAGAAATCCAGAAGCTAACAGACTTTATAAACCAAATGACTTAACAGATATTACAGAACATTCACTCAAACAGAAATGAATATAATTTCTTCTCAGCACCTCATGGAACTTTCTCCAAAAATAACCACACACTAAAACAAAGACTCAATAGATACAAGAAAATTGAAATAATATCCTGAATCCTTTCAGACCACTACAAAGTAGAACTGTATATCAAAAACAACAGCAACAATAGAAAGTTTACAAACTCATGAAAACTGAACAACTCTCTACCGAATGAAAAATTGGTCAATATAGACATTAAGAAAGAAGTTAAAAACTTCCTAGAATCAAATGGAAATGAAGATAAAATATACTTAAACATATGGGACACAATGAAAGCTGCTTTAAGAAGCAAGTCATAGTACTACTTGCCTCCACAAAAAATTGGAAAAATCCCATACTAGCAATTTAACAGCACACTTGAATCGCCCAGAACAAAAAGAATAAGACACTCCAATGGAGTAGAATGCCAAGAAATAATCAAACTCAGTGAAGAAATCAATTAAATTGAAACCAAAAAATATTACAAAGAATCAATGAAACACAGTTGGTTCTATGGGAAAATCAGTAAGCTTCACAAATCCTTATCAAAACTAACTAAAAGGCAGAGAGAGAAGATCCAAGTTAACAGAACCAGAAATGAAAAAGGCAGACATAACAACAGACATTGAGGAAATCCAGGGAATCATAAAGAGATAGTTTACAAACTTGTACTCTACCAAATTAGAGAACCCGAAAGAAATGGATGATTTTCTCAATACAATTGACTTACCAAAGGTAAATCATGATAAAATAAGCAATTTAATCAGGCCTATAACCCCTAATGAAATAGAAATAGTAATTAGAAGCCTCCCAAACAAACAAAAACAAACAAAAAACCCATAGCCAGATGATTTTAGCATAGAATTCTCCTAGACTGTCAAAGAAGAGTTAACACCAATACTCCTCAAATTATTCTACAAAACAGAAACAGAAGGAGTCTTGCCCAACTCATTTTATCAGGCTATAGTTACCCTGAAACCTAAATCACATAAAGACCTAACATATTTTCACATACTACATATCCACAGGCCTAATATTCAAAATATATAAAGAACTCCAAGAACCTATATATCACAAAAACAATCCACTCTTTAAATGTGGTACAGATCGAAACAGAATTCTCAAAAGAAGAAGCTCTTTTTCTCTAGTAACTGATGGAAGCAGATGCAGAGATCCATAGTTAAACACCAGGCCTAGTTCCAGGAGTCCAGTTGAAGAGAGAGAAGAGGGATTCTATGAGCAAGGGGTGTGAAGATCATGATAGGGAAACCTACAGAGACAACCAAACCAAACTAGTGGGAACTCATGAAAGTTAGACCAACACCTGTAGAGCCTCCGTGGGACTGGACTAGGCACTCCACATAAGTGAGACAATTGTGTAGCTTCATCTGCTTAAGGGGCCCCTTGGCAGTAGGATCAGGATCCACTCCTGGTGCATGAGCTGGTTTTTTGGAGTCCACTACCTATGGTGGGACACCTAGAATAGCCTTGAGGCGGGGGGAGGGCCTTGGACCTACCTCTACTGAATATACCAGGCTCTGCTGACTCCCCATGGGAGGGTTTACTTTCTTGTAGGAGGGAATGGGGGTGAGTTGTGGGGAAGGCTGGAAGGGTGGGAGGAGGGAAGAGGAAGATCTGTAATTGGTATGTAAAATGAATAAAAAAATTCTTAATAAAAAAAGAAGAAGCTCTAATGGCTGAGAAACACTTAAAGAACTGTTTAATTTCCTTAGTCCTCAGGGAAAGAAAAATCAAAACTACTTTGGGATTTTATCTTACACATTTCAGAATGGCTAAACCCAATAAAACAAGTGATAATTCATGCTTGAGAGCATGTAGAGTAAAGGGACCACTAATCCATTGATAGTGGGAGTGCAAACTCATACATGCCACTATGGAAATCAGTGTGGCAGTTCCTCAGGAAGATGGGAATAAATCTACCTCATAATGTAGCTATACCACTATTTGACATATACCCAAAGGACACTTCATCCTATCACATAGACACTTCTTCAACATTTGATCATTGCTGCTCAATTAATAATAGCAAGAAACTGGAAACAACCTAGACGTCTCTCAATAGAAGAATGGATAAAGAAAATGTGGTACGTTTACACAATGGGGTATTATTTAGCTGTTAAACAAATGAAATCATGAAATTTGGAGGTAAATTGATGGAGCTAGAAAATATCATTCAACATCATGCATCCCAGACCCTGAAAGACAAATATGATACATACTCACTTATAGGTGGATATTAGCTGTTAAGTGAATGATAGCTAAACTACAATCCATATAACTACAGAGGTTTGTATAGAGTAAATATTTAGGTGGGATAGATAGATCAGATTAGGAAAGATAAATAGAATGGATAATTATTAACTGATGGGCATCTAGAATGGGAAGATCAAGTGTGGTAGTAGAAAAATATATTTTCCATAGAGGAAAAGAGAAAAAAATAGATCAATATTTTAGGGGTAATTTTTATATTTTTCTTTAGAATTTCTTTTTTTCTAAATTATTTATTTATTTATTGAAAATAGATTCTTCACTCATACAATACATACCTCCCATTCCATTTGATCCTTTAGTTTTAGTACCCACCACCCCCTTCATCAATAACTGTCCATTCTATTTTCCCTTCCTAGAGTGATCTATTCCCAACCAATGTCCCTTACTCTCTACCTAAATTCTGGTTATACAGATTTTAGCTTGCAATGATTTAACAGCTAAATCCACACATAAAAGGGTACATACCATTTTTGTATTTTGAGGTTTGGGTTATGTTGTAGAATATTTGCTCACACTGGAAAGATGTGTCTCTGCCAGTTTCTGATTAGTTTAATAAAGAGCTAAATGGCCAATAGCTAGACAGGAGAAATTAGGTGGGACTTGTGGGCGCAGAGAGAGAAACTGGGAAGAGGAATCTAGGTGTGTGATTTCACTGGCATACTTCAGGCCAGTCAGATTTGCCATAGCATGAAGAGGTAACTGAGCCTTGTGGCAGGATGTAGATTAAAAGAAGCAGGTTAATTTGTTATAAAAGCTAGTTGGGGACAGGCCAAGATTTCATAATTAGTAAGTCTCTGGGTCAATATTTGTGTGCTAGTGGTCCAAAGATAGCCTGACAAGAAAGATTACTACAGAGTTACCCCACTTTGAGATTAATTTTTAAAATTCCTGTAAATTTCATGATTTCATTTTTAAACATTTGAGTAATATTCCATTGTATATATGTACCACATTTTCTTATCCATACTTCATCTTAGGGACAGCTAGTTTGTGTTCAAATTCTGGCTATTATTAGTAGAGCAGAAATAAAGATGGTTGAGCAAATGTCCCTGTAGTTGGATGTGGAGTCCTTTGGGTATATGTTCAAGAATGATAGAGCTGTATCTTGAGGTAGATCTATTCCCAGATTCCTGGGGGAGCTGCCGTATTGATTTCCATAATGGTTGTATGAGTTTGCACTACTACCAGGAATGGATGAGTGCTCCTCTTACTCCATGTTCTTGCCAGCATGAGCTGTCAATTGTTTTATTGTTCTTAGGTATTCTGAGGGGTGTAAGATGAAATCTCAAAGTAGTTTTACTTTTCATTTCCCTGATGACTAAAGATGTTGCATATTTCTTTACATGCTTCTCAGACATTTGAGTTTTGTATTTTGAGAATTTTCTCTTTAGATCTGTACCCCATTTTCTAATAGGTTGAAATTTGCTTATTTTTTACTTTTCCACTTTTTTCCTTTTTTAAAAAGAAGTTCAATCGGTCCTTGTTTGGTTAATGCTAATTTTGACCTGCTTACATCTGGAAAAATCCTTGTTTTTAGGTGAGAGGCACCATATCAGGATTAACTGCATCTTCATGATAAAGGTATGTTGTTCCAGGTGGGGTTCCCTGGATGCCCAGATCCTGAAAAACAGGTTTGGAGATTAAGACTTGCTTTCAGAAAACAATACACAATTTCTCAACCAGTGGGTCATGACCCCTTGGAAAAAAACTTTATCTCCAACTATGTTTAAATTATGATTCATAACAGTGGCAAAATTACAGTTATGAAATAACAACAAGAATAATTTCAGGTTGGGGATCACCACAACATGAAGAACTATATTAATGGGTCACAGCATTAGGAATGTTGAAAATCACTGACTTAATATTATAAATTGCTCTTAAAATCAGTCTGTTAAATGTTATAGGATGGATTGTGTGCCAGGTATGACTAGCAAAAGTGAGTCAAGTGCAGGTGTGGTAGTGAATCTTGCTATTTGATAAAACTCATTTTACAAATTTCTATTGTGTGCTTTAGAACCCTTGACACTGAGTCAGAAAATAGATTGCCCTGCACGAAATTAGTTCATTATTCACATTTTTGTTTTGCTTTAAAGAAAATACAAACATTGGATTATATAGACTATATTATGTCTTCTAGTATTGGATCAAAATTCTAATTCTGAATTGCTGAATTGTTTTGGTGAAGATACAGTTTTCATTTACTCAGTATGGGACAGATAAGTGTTGTGCTGAGCTGAAATATACTTGGCTGATCATATTATTTGGGGCTAGATAGAAGAAAACTTTAAGAATTTACAAAAGACTAGGTATGATAGTGCAAACCTCAGAATCATGATCTTACTGCTTCTCATCCGCAGTGCCTAGATTACATGCATATATCAACCGGCCCTGATTCCTGCCTAAGCCATATTAATAGAGCTCTAATAATTTCACATACAAATCTGAACTTATTGATTTCCCATGCTTCACTTCATATAACTTTCCAATTTATTTCAGTTCAACCTCCAACTACACTGATCTCCTTGTGTCTTTCTTGGTCTTCAATTCAAAGTCTCAGTCCCATCTTTCCCTTTTGTTTCGTTTCACTGTCCAAATCCCTCTCAGATACATTCACCTTTAAATAAATGATTTCCCTAGGACTTTGGCTTTGGGCCTTTCTTATTTTCTTTTCCCAAACATTTGAATTTAAGAAAACCAGGCAAATAAGGCACTTGTAATTTGGGCTCTAGAGAAGTAGAAAGGCTAGCTGGATTTAAACGGAAAAAAAAGAAATAATGACTGACATAATAGTTTAGAATGTGACATGAAGGCACCGATGAAAAGAGCAAATGCATAAATACAAAGAGGTGAAACTGAAAGGCCACAAAAAAGAAAACGAAGCCACCAAAACAAGTTTAATTCACTGTTAGGCCTCGGCTACATGAAAGAGCTTTTGGTGGAATTATATCTAAAGAAAACTGATTCATACACTCAGTGAGAAGTCTGAGCAGAGTAAATGTTGAAACTGTCTCAATAGACTGAAGATGCAGTTCCTGTTTGTCTCCTGCATCGCTTCACTGACTGTGAGACTCTGTGGTCAAGAGGGACTTTAAATTGATCCATCCTTATCACTCTCCCATCTTCTTTGCCAACAGATTATATTAAACATCTATCTTATTTACAAAAGCACGGTGTTGTGTGTGTGTGTGTGTGTGTGTGTGTGTGTGTGTGTGTGTGTGTGTATGTGTACATTCACATACATCAAGCTTGTCTTTGGAGGTCAAAGGACGATTCACATGAGCCAGTTTTCTTCTACCATGTTGGTGCCAGAGATAAAACTCAGGCTATCACTTCTGCATGAAGCATCTTTACCTACTGCACCATCTCACAGGCCCCAGCACCTAGTTGTTTTCAGGTACCATTGAATAAGCATTAGATGGAATATCTTATCACATATTAGAGTTAACATGAGGAAATGAGGCAGAGACAAAATCACATCTAGAAAGAAGTGGTGCCACCATTTCTCTAAAGGCAAGCACAAGTTGATGCTATCTGCATAGCTTTTATGATAGAAATTTCACTATACGTAATAATGCATGCTTATTGTTTAAAAAGTCCATCTGCACAAGAGGTAAGAAGTTAGCAAAAACTGTACCAATTCTGAAGAATCCTGTTAGCATAGTAATGAATATTATTCATGATGGTTCATGTACATATATACCTATGAAATGGTCATCTAAAATATTTTTATAATTCATAAATAAAATAACTATTATATTGATATAATTGTAATATAACATTAAATACTATATATACCTTTATTCCCTGATCTTTAATTTATAAATATATATGGATATATAATAATTCAGATTACTATACGATAATTTATTCACTCAATCCCTGGAAATACTTATTTTAGCAATTGCTTTGAAAATTTATTATTGTGCTGTATCTTTCAGCAAAGTATTTCTTGAGAACAGAAAATTCTAGAGATATGTGTTTACTTGTTTTTACCAAATTTCTAACACTGAACCCAGAGCCAAGTGGATGAATAAATATTTAACTAGAAAGTCAGAAAAAACACACCAGTGTGGTACATTAACTGTACAAGCTAACACCTGAATATAGTAAAAGCTAGTTGTTTATCATTTCATACATCATCCAAGAAAAGTACTAACAGCTAAATCCAGAGTATCCAGAACTAGAGGAGGAGATAAAAGATCCAGGAAATGTTCTTGAGTGGCTGGCTGTGAAGCTTTCAAAGTATATTTATATCTGCTTTTCAATAAGATGGTTTTGTAATAGTCAAGTGGTTTCCTATGGGCTATTGACTTCTAAGTCTTCTCTTCAATTTTTTTCCTATTTTGTTTTGTCAAAATTTCATTTGTAAAGCTGAGTATTATGTATCCCTTTGAATTCCTTTCTCACCATGATCTGAATTTAATTGTGTGGTGACTCACCAATGTTAAGTTCTGCAGGAATTTCCATTCATCATCAAGCTCTGAGTGCCTCCTAGGGTCTCAAAATAATTGCCAGAGTAAAAATAATCTGTTTGAGTAAAAACATTGTTTCATCCCTTATTCCTATGAGACACTTTATGATCAAAGAATAATAGTGAATGTCTGCAATGTCTAGCACAGCAATAAGTGATACATACAATTTAAAAATAGTATCAGCCTTATAACATTGAGGGAGCTCATAGAAAAGCAAAGATAGCAAACTTGCTTATAAATTATAAAATCAGTCTATTTGAACTCATTAGGAAACATTCCTTTAGTCTCCCTTAGTGACCACTGACCTCAAATCTTTTGTTTTCTCATCTCCATTTAATAATTTATATCACTTTCCTTCCCAAGGTCAAGTAATTTGTAAAATGTTAATAATAAAAGAAGATGTTTTGAAAATGATTTTTTTCTTTCCTTTTTTTTTTTTAAATAAATAGTCTCATGTAACTCAGGCTATCTTTGAATTTTCTATGTAGCAGAGACTGGCCTCAAACTTCTGGCATTCCTAACTAGATATCAGATAACTCACAACTTCCTCTAACTGCAGCTCCAGGGGATTTGACACCTTCTTTTAAACTCTGTTGTCACATGAACTCAACACACACACACACACACACACACACACACACAACTTTCAAAAGTAAAAAATAAAATCTTAAAAATATTTCATCTTCTGGGAATAGTCTCCATGTTATTTAGCTAGAGTTGAACACCAATAGGAATACCCTTCTATTTCACCTTAGACTTCTGTTTCTAAGAATTACTTTTGAAGATATTCACATCACTGTGAATCCATTAGCATTTAGGACTGTTTCCCACCTAGAGCAATGGTTTCCTCGTATGACATTCCTTTTAAATTGCATCATACCTTGCCAATAATCTTAGAAGCCATAAAGAACAGAAGGCAGTGATATTAAAGTATTGACTGAGGGGAAAAATGAATATCTGTCAATAAAGATTCCTATAATTGACAAAGGGGTTGAAAAATAATAAAAAAAAAATTAAAATTTCCAAAACAAACACAAACTGAGAACTCATCATTAATTTAACTACATTTCAGTAAATACTAGAGGCAGTCTTCAAAGTTGAATGAAAAAAAGAAAAAGCTAGACAGTAGCTTGAACCCACACAAAGAAATAAAAGGAACAAGGAAAGAATGTCATATTTAGGGAATAAATTTTTCTTTTCAATCTTTCTCATTACTATTAAAAGTAATAATTGTATAAAGTCATTATTAAATTGTCCTGATGGATTTATAATCTGTAAAACCTATAATGTATAATATAAATATGATAAAGAAAATAAAAGACAAAGATATAACTGCACGACAGCAAAAGCACAAAGAGAGAAACTATATCAGAGCAAAATTTCCACTGATTGTTGCAATTAAATGTGTATTAATCTCAATTAGATTGCTTCAAATTATGGTGATAATATTAATCTTTTAGGAAACCACCAAGAAAATAACTCAAAACATTAATTTACTCCTAAAGACTAGACCATATCCATCTGGAGTATAAAACAGATTATTGACTGTAATTGAAAGGAAAAAGATAATTATTTCTTCATATGTAATTTGTCACTCTATAAAGATTATAGCTTCTAACTCTGTGGAGGAAATAGTTTGTATATGCACAAAAGAAAAATATTCAATTGGAAAAATCATTAATTTAGTCAAATGACATTTACAAATGTCTCTTTTTGGCATACTGTCAAAACTGTGAATTTGTTTTATTTCATGGATTTGTTCTGATGTGTAAGGTATATCCAAAATTATTTTTCTATTTTTGCATAATTAGCCTAAAATTGTAAAAGTGTATAGTGACATTTTTCAAATAAAGTTTTTCATTTTCCTCCCCTGTCTCCTTTTCTCCTTCTTCCCTCCAACCCCAAAAACATTTTGCTTTTATGTCATAAGTGTCCTTTTTTGCCTCACTTCCTTCCTCAGGATGTCTGGTTCCCATTCATGGACCACATTAGCTAGTGTGATTGCCTATACTCACATTCATACCCACTTATATAAAATCATACAAACATCAAAGGTAGGAGGATCCTTGCATAACAAAGAATGTTCAATTTTTATATTTCTGGGTCTGGATTATCTCACTTAATGTAAATCCTTTATGAAGTCTACCATTTTCTTGATAATTTTATGATTTGTGTACTTTGCTTATACCCACACTATGATTAAAAAAAAGCCTCAATTATTGATCTTGATTAGCATTTAAAGAAGCTTCAAATTACTTTTTTGTATGGAATGTACGTTTGTATTATATAAAGATATTGTTTGACTGATGATTTTATATCTTCCTTGAGTGCTTTCAAAGATGAGCCAGGAAAAATTCTTAATCATATGTGTTCATATTGATAAGGATAATATGCATATAAAATTATTTTAACTGCAGAAATAAAGAAATTGGACCTAGTAGAAAATGTACACATTGATTCTACCTGTCTAAATGTACTATGTAAACAAAAAAAAGTTGTGAATTTTGAGGTAAAAAAATACACATGGAGGACAATCTATGTTCATACAGTTTTTAAAAAAATCAGTAAAATTTGATGGGCATAGAGGAAGGAAAAACTCATTTCTAGAAGTTGTAAGATTCAGTGGCAGCATATTTCTTGAATGAAGTACCTACATTTTAATAATACTGTCACATAGAACTTTTAAGAAATAACTCTGAATGAACAGAAGTGAAAATGACTTGAGACAGTTGCCTTGTTCATTCAATAGTGGATAGTCTGGATGACAGATAATTTAGCTCTGATCAAAACAGGTAGAATATGTTTATAATTTTGGATGAATTGAGAAGAAACTATGGGCCGGGCCCTCAAGATGGCGGCGTGCGCCCGGAGCGGCTCAGCCCGGCAGTAGTGGCGGGACCGCACTCGCCCCTGGGGCCGCCCGCCCCCTGAGTGGCTGCTGCAGCGCCGGGAGGCAAGGATGGTAAAATGACGCAGGGGAAGAAAAAGAAACGGGCCGCGAACCGCAGTATCATGCTGGCCAAAAAGATCATCATTAAAGACGGAGGCACGCCTCAAGGAATAGGCTCCCCTAGTGTTTATCATGCGGTTATTGTCATCTTTTTGGAGTTTTTTGCTTGGGGACTACTGACAGCACCCACATTGGTGGTATTGCATGAAACCTTCCCTAAACATACATTTCTGATGAATGGCCTAATTCAAGGAGTAAAGGGTTTGCTGTCCTTCCTCAGTGCCCCACTTATTGGTGCTCTTTCTGATGTTTGGGGCCGGAAATCCTTCTTGCTGCTAACAGTGTTCTTCACCTGTGCCCCCATTCCTCTAATGAAGCTCAGCCCCTGGTGGTACTTTGCTGTTATCTCTGTTTCTGGGGTTTTTGCAGTGACCTTCTCTGTGGTATTTGCATATGTAGCAGATATAACTCAAGAACATGAAAGAAGTATGGCTTATGGGCTGGTTTCAGCGACGTTCGCGGCCAGCTTAGTTACCAGTCCTGCAATTGGAGCTTACCTGGGCTGAGTGTATGGGGACAGCTTAGTGGTGGTCCTTGCTACAGCAATAGCTCTGCTAGACATTTGTTTTATCCTGGTCGCTGTGCCAGAATCATTGCCTGAGAAGATGCAGCCAGCATCCTGGGGAGCTTCCATTTCCTGGGAACAGGCTGACCCCTTTGCATCTTTAAAAAAAGTGGGCCAAGACTCCATAGTGCTGCTGATCTGTATCACGGTGTTTCTCTCCTACCTACCGGAGGCAGGCCAGTACTCCAGCTTCTTCCTGTACCTCAGACAGATAATGAAGTTTTCCCCAGAGAGTGTTGCGGCCTTTATAGCAGTACTTGGAATTCTGTCCATTATTGCACAGACCATAGTTTTGAGTTTACTCATGAGGTCAATTGGAAATAAGAACACCATCTTATTGGGTCTGGGATTTCAAATATTGCAGCTGGCATGGTATGGCTTTGGTTCAGAACCTTGGATGATGTGGGCTGCTGGGGCAGTGGCAGCCATGTCTAGCATTACCTTTCCAGCTGTTAGTGCCCTTGTTTCACGGACTGCTGATGCCGATCAACAGGGTGTTGTTCAAGGAATGATAACAGGAATCCGAGGATTGTGCAATGGTCTGGGACCAGCCCTTTATGGGTTCATTTTCTACATATTCCATGTGGAACTTAAAGAACTGCCAATCACAGGTTCAGACCTGGGGACAAACACAAGCCCTCAGCACCACTTTGAACAGAACTCCATCATCCCTGGTCCCCCCTTCCTCTTTGGATCCTGTTCGGTACTGCTGGCTCTGCTCGTTGCCTTGTTTATTCCGGAACATACTAATTTAAGTTTAAGGTCCAGCAGTTGGAGAAAGCACTGTGGTGGTCACAGCCATCCTCACAGTACACAAGTGCCAGGAGAGGCCAAAGAACCTTTACTCCAAGACACAAATGTGTGAGGACCGGAATCAGGAAGACTTTTCTCTCAACACCCAGGTCTTAGTTTTCACCTATAGTTCTGGATGTACATTCCATTTCCATCTACAATGTACTTTTAAGATTGTCTTAAGAAATATCTGCATGAACTTCGTGGGAACTAAAGAAAGAAACGGACAGTTTTCCAAAGATGTTACAATTTCTTTCTAAAAGAAACTTTTTGTTTATTAGCACCAATCTCTTGCCACTAAACTGTTTTATTATACATCTTTAATTAAAAGCTATATATGTAAAAAAAAAAAGAAAGAAACTATGAAAATAGAAGCCAGGCCAGGTAGTATAGGCCTTTAATTCTAGCTACTCAGAGGGGAAACTTAAGCAAAGTGGCAGCAATTTCAAAGATTTCCTGGGCCACAGACTATAATATTAGACAACATAACAAGATCCTGTTTCAAAATTTAAAAACTATAAAGAGGAGTTAAAATGTACCTCAGTGATAGAATACTTACCTAACATATGTCAATGTGTCTAAACCACTGACACCAATACAACTTACTTAGTTTAGCTTACTTTATGTGATAAAATGACAACTTCCTTCTTCTGGAATAGAAACAGAATTTCCCAGGATTATGCACATTTCCTTGAAGATATTATGATCATTATTGACAAGTATCCTAATCAAAGATATAACTCTAAAGATAAATGCTGGGAATAGATTGTTGGAGTTGCTGATGTGTGTGACTACAGTCAGTTGTTTGGTTATTTCTTAAAACAGCCATTTCTTTGGTGAGGTAATTTTTATTTGTTTAAAGATGGTATCAACTATTTATCAAAGCAGCTTTCTTATGGCTGCTTGTTTTCAAGTCCATCTTAAATTATAATAACATTAGGTTCATATAATTGCTGATGTTTGTTGTCTTTTCCTATTCCAGTTCTTTCCTTGTTCTTGGTATACTGAATAATATGGATTATATTGTACCATGAATCTTACTTGATTTCATTTTTAAAAGTTGTAATTTTTCCTTAAGGAATGCCTTGAGGGGCAAGTGGGTACATCTGTTTAGTTTTTCACTGATAGACCCCTGAAAGTGATGGAAGTTAATTGACACTTCCTTGTTGCTACTAGGTGTCAAATGAGTTCACTTCTTCCTGAGTTCTAGTGACACATTCCAGCCTAATCATGTCACAGATGCAAACTTTGAAGTGATTTCTTTTTCACATTTCACTATCCTAACTCCAACTGCATTAGTTCACAAGAATCCCATTTCCTAAAAATAAATAAATAGATAGATATATAGATAAAACATGAAAAAACAAGATATTTGATTTCATCTTTCAATAAACACTTTACATAAAATAATATCTTATTGCATTACACATAGTACAGTTTTTATAAAGAGATTTTACTCAGTTTGTGACTGAATACATTTAATTTTAATAATAAATACAATAGTATAGAAGCTGACAAATCATAATGAAATAAAAATTCCAAGATATGATGGGTCAACCTCATGTACTACAAAAAATATGTTTTAACAAATTTATCATATGGAAAATAAAGAGCTTGGACCAGATAATATTTTATTATCCTTGTAATTTTAATTTCTTTTGAATATTAAATTCTTGCAATTATGGTTTCTTTTAGGAGAAAAATTAAAAATCAAACTAATTTATAGTTAGTATGTCAATGAACTACTTTTCTAAAATATTCTTAAAAATAGGCTTAGAAAAGTGCATGGTTTTAACAAGTGTACATTTCATCATAGAAATTTAGACAATGTTACTTTAGATGTTATTTTGAAATTATAGTAACTCCATAGCTCATACATTGTCAATTGCCTCTTTAATCTACATGAAAGCACATGATTACTCAGCAAACATTGGGGATGTGAAAATTGGAAGCACCTGAGACCTTTGCCATATAATCCAATGACAGGAAACTTATTTTTTAAATAATATGCATCATTTGATATTGACAAAAATGAGTTTTAGCAAAAATCTGAAAATAAGTATGTCTTTGAAAGAATTCTATAAAACAGAGACACTATACAGGGGATTTCTATCTAATGTATTATCACTGGAAGAGAAATGAGCATGCCAGAATTTATCTGTGCATTCTTAGATGCAGGATAATTATAAGTACAAAAAAAAATTCCAAAGCCAGCTTTTCTGATACCTTTATCTGGTAACTATCATTGACCTTATTGAATGGAGGAACTACCACAAGGACTGACCTTATTTAAACAGCTTCAATTCTTCCCTTTAAATGTAAATATAAAATGCTAATCACAATATATAAGTGATCACTACTGTCTGCTGCAGTTACTTCATTTTGCAGATGGTGAGAGCTCTACTAATACATCTATTGTTAGCGTGAAAGTCAAGCGATCATCTGTGTAGGTGGTTGTGTGGGAGCAATGCTAAGATTCACAAGGATTTTCTCCCACATTGGCAATCCACATTGAACAGAAAGCCATATGAAGCAATCTTCTGTTCCTCTGGCAATTTTAATAATTCACTTAATTTGTAATAATACAAAAATTCTCAATAACTGCTTTCCATTTTCTACTCAGATTTTACCTTCATGTTTAAAATATATTTTCTACCTGTGAATTTTTTCAGTTGAATATCTATTGATTAAAGAGCTTATAAATTTATTTAAGATCGAGTACTCAGAAACAATTAGTAATTCTGTTCAAATTGTCAGTTATAAATTAAAAAGACCTTTTTAAATTTGCATCAATCACAAAATAATATATGTCATCTAAGGTTGAAAGAAACTATTAGTTTTCTCTGGCTTGAGTAGTAACAGTTATGAGGATGAATGGCCACACAGGTATTATCAAGACACCCTAAAACATCTAGATCTCAGACCACACATGAGCCTGTTTTCATATGCGGACTACAAATTCTTCAGTATTTTTCCAATTTATTATACTTTTATACTTGGTAGATCTCAATGTTTTTCATTGCTTTTGTACACATACACACACACACACACACATACACACACACACACACACACACACACACACAGAATCTACAGAATCTACAGAATCAGGTAGATCACTGAATCTACACTGAAAAGAAAAGGGGGAAGATATAAAAATGAAAAAAGGTAGACTACTGAATCTATTATGAAAAGAAAAAAGAGAGAATATGGTCATGATAAGATAAAAAGGGAGATTATGGAATCTACTTTTAAAAAGGAACTACTTGTTTTAAATAAGATAAGTAATGAAAATATTTTGGTCTGAGTTTATCAGATGTTACTGGACTGGACATTGTTAATATAATGGACTAGACACGTTAATGTAATCTTGACTATATGTATTGTATATACTTATAGGATAGTTTTTCTTGTATTAGTTATAAGCTTTTTTAATTTTAGACAAAAAGAGAGGAAATGTGGTGGTATTGTGTTCCCCAAAATATTGTGTACCTTAATAAACTTATCTGGGGTCAGAGACAGAACAGCCACAATGTTAAACATGAGGTTAGGCAGTGGTAGCACATGCCTTTAATCCTAGCATTCCAGAGGCAGAAATCCATGTGTTCAAGGATACACCCAAGCATGGTGACCCACGCCTTTAATCCCAGAAAGCAAGCCTTTAATCCCAGGGAGTGGTGGTAGAAGGCAGAAAGGTATATAAGGCATGAGGACCAGAAACTAGAGGCATTTTGCCCTGGAGAGGCATTTGGCCTGGAGAAGCATTTGGCCTGGTTAAGCATTCAGGCTTCTAGCAGCAGTTCAGCTGAGAGTCATTCGGATATGAAGACATAGAGGCTTCCAGTCTGAGGAAGCAAGACCAGCTGAGGATCCGGCGAGGTGAGATAGCTGTGTCTCGTTCTGTCTCTCTGACCTTCCAGTGTTCACCCCAAGAACCGGCTTCAGGTTTGATTTTGTTAATAAGACTCTTTAAGATTCATGCTATACACAAGGGAGAGGGAGAAACAAATACACATGTCATGAATTGATGATAAATAGCATTAAATACATATAAAATTGCTTTAAAATTCAGCAAATCCATGTTGTTATGATGAAAACCAGGCCTAAACTTAACCTTGTCCCCCAATGAACCTCACTAATGCAAAATCATAACTAAACCTCAAAGTTGGTCTTTAAACATAAGATATTCACGTAGATTTTTTTTTTAATTTACTTCTAGGAACTTATAATGTAATCATTTTTTTCCGTTGAAGCTAATATTTTTCAAATTTTCATTTTTGTTCTTTTTAATTTTTTTTCCTTTTGCATACCAACTACTGCTTCCCCTCCCTCCCCTTCTACTATTCTCCCCACAGTCCCCCCATCCCACTCCCCCCATTCACTCCTCAAAGTGTAGGGTTCCCCTGGGTAGTCAACACAGGTTGGCACACCAAGCTGGGGCAGGACCTAGCCCCTCTCCCCTGCATCAAGGCTGAGTAAGGCATCCCACAATAGGGAATGGGCTCTAAAAAGCCAGTCATGTACTCGGGATGGGTCCTGGTCCCATTGCCAGGGGACCCCACAAACAGATCAAGTCACACAACTGTCACCCACATTCAGAGGACCTAGTTTTGGTCCCCTGCAGGCTCCTCATCTGTGAATCCAGAGAACGTGAACTCCCACCAGCTCAGATCAGCTATCTCTGTGGTTTTGTCAGTCATGATTGGAGTTTGAGGAGGAACTGAGAGGGAGAGAAATGAAAGATATCTTAACAGAGTGAGTCAGTATGGGGTTACGGAGAAACGTGGTCCTAGGGACAATCCCTAGGAACCCACAAGGATGTCCTCAGCTAAGACTCCTAGCAACAGTGGAGAGGGTGCCTGAACTACCCTCCTCCTGAACTACTCAGATTGGTGACTTACGCTAAGTGACATCATAGAACCTACATCCAGTGACTGATGGAAGCAGATGCAGAGACCCACAGTCAAGCACTTGGCTATGCTCCTGGAGTTCAGTTGAAGGAGTAAGGGGGTCAAGAACAAATTTTCATTTTTTAGTAGCTAAATGTAACACTCTTTATTTTTTGATTTTATTAAAAAATTTCGTGTGTGTGGTGTATGTGTGTGTGTGTGTGTGTGTGTGTGTGTGTGTGTGTGTGGTATTTGTGCACATGAATACTCTAACAAACATACACACAGATCACAGGACAACATTTCAAGACTTGGCTGCTTCTTTCTTTCCACTTCATTTTTGAGGCAGAGTCTTTCATTTCTGCCACTGGGCTGTGTAACAAATTTTCAGTAGATTCTTCTGTCCTCAGCTTCTCTTCTTGCTTTAGGAGTACTGGAATCAGCATGCCATGACATCTAGAATTTATGGGCATTTCTAGGATCACATACAGGTCCTCAAGCTCCTGATCTAGTGCTCTGATTCCTGAAATTTATTTTAAAATGCTTGGCTTTATATTGGTTCCTCATTTATATATGGTGACATTTCCCACTGTGACTGTAAACAAATTAATCATTTTTTATCATTTATTTTGCCATTGTTATAAAAAATGAGTTAGTGACCATGAAATACTTAGAACAGTGGGTAGTTTTCACAAAATGCTTTACTAATGGTGCAAACTGAAGCTATTAATGTTGTTGATGTAGTGGTTATTCCATAGTGAAGCCACAAAATTCAAAATTCTCTTTAATTGGTGTATTCCCCTCCTCTTTCCATGTTTTTTTTTTTTTTTTAGTTTTTATATATTCTTGTACATAGTACTAGGATTAGCAAACTGTTTCTTTTAAAGTATAACATGCATTTTGACAATTGACCCATCATGCCTCTCTTTCCCCCCATTCCTTCCTTTCTCCTTCTAATTTTCTTCCCCCATTCTTAATTCATATGTATTTTTAAAAGCTCTAAGACCATGAAATAAAGATTACAAGATTTATCTTTCTACATCTTGATAATTCCACTTTGATGTGATGATCTCCATTATAAAATTTGTGAAAATATACTCTACTCATAAAAGCTACAGAAATGGTTAAAAGCTATTAACATAATTCAGTTTCATACAAGAATATAGAAAGAAACAAATACAGACAAACAAAAATAATAATGAGATATACCAGAGGGGAAAAAACTAAAAGATGATGTTAAAAGTGAGTATTTTAAGTTGTTTGTTTGAAGTGGGATGCCAAATATCCTGAAATGGCCATGAACTTGTTATGGAGCTAAAGAAGACATTGAACTTCTTATTCTCCTGTCTCCTGCTCTAGAGTGCTGGGATTACAGGTGTGTACCACATTGCCTGATTATGTGGTTTGGGAATTCAAACCAAGAGCTTCCTGCATGCTTGGAAACTAATCTAACAACTGATCTACATCACTGGCCTAGGTGTGATTTATATGGTAATGTGTCCATTTTATTTTTTAATGAGAAGTATTAATGATGTGAGAAATAAGAATTTAATAGTAAAACAAAAAAACTAAAATTCAATTTAAATAGTCAATGACCACTCTTTTGGGGTGCTGACTTTTACCCAGTTGAAAGAGACAGTAAAGCTATCAGTTGGGTATGACACTGAAAAACATAAAAGATTTCAGTTGATTTACAAATATTTGATATTATCAGTGCAAAATAATCCATGCAGGAACCATGCAAAAATTTATGTTCTAAATTCACTTAGTTTTATATTCACACAGTCCAAATAAGAGTCCAACAAAAATAAACAAATACAGGCAATATTAAAGTAACAATAAGAATAATGACAAATAATACAGATAATTCAGAGTTCTTAATTCGCTCATTTAAATCAGTGAGGAGATGACAACTTTGCAGTTCTTGGCCAAAAATATTGAAGATCAAATCAGTCTGAAAATAACTGGGTATTCCATATAAATATAATTTAAGCATTACTAGCTGTGTGTCTCCGCTCTAGGTCAGTTTGGAGTGATCTCTCACTTCAACAGCCTAGTTTATATCACCACTAAAAATAACAGTATAACATTTTCTTTCTAAAGCTGATTAAGAAAATAATTTACCGTGATATAATATAATATAATTATAGCTATTATTTGTAGCATTTTTTCCTCCACTTTGAAATAAATGTAAATATTGAAGAACAGGGATGACCAAATTGATCCTAGAGAACCATTTGACACTTTGACTTTGAAATGTAGTATATGCTTTTGTATCTTAGTTGGTATTGTATTGGAGTGGGGAGGAAAGTAAATAGGGAGGCATTTTATAAGATTTATCAGAGGAAAAAAAACGCCCAAAAACATGGAAAAAATCTATCCATTTTCTCTGGCCAAATTATACTACAGTCTTCATCAATCCAAAAAACAATAGGCAATTTATTTTTAACTGGAGACAAAGTCAGACTTTCTCAAGCACATGATAAAAACATGCCATTTGATAATGAAAAAAAGTTGGGATACAATAAAAGTTACACAAATCTTATAATTACAGGCAGGAAAGTTAAAGTTCTATCAATGCACTAAGTTTAAACAAAAAAATAAAATGGAAAAAATGCATGAGTTGTTCAATATTTACTTTGAAACTTAAATGTGCTTAATTTAAAACAAATAAAAATGCATGCAATTCATAAATGTTTAAACAGGAAGACTTTTAAGGGGTTGAGAGATGGCATAGCAGTTAAAGAGTACTTGTTACTCTTGAAGATGATCTGTGTTCTATTCCCCAAACCTACATGGCAGCTAACAACTGTCTTTAACTACAATTCCACAGCCACCAGGCATGCTCATGGTGCACAGGTATGTATGCAGCCAAAACACTGATACATATTAAATAAAAATAAATACCTATTTTTTTAAAAAAAAGAGCAGTAAGACTTTTGTACAATCATATAACTTCTTATAAAATTTTTCAAAGGTTCTCCCAATATATGTTTAAGATTTATTGTTACAAAACATTTACAGCATTTTTCCCAAGGGGAAAAAAAACTAGTTTCTTTTGACTCCATCATTAGGGAGTCTGTCAGTAATGTGATTTCATACCCTTTGTAAACCTAAATTAAGATGTTCTTTCACATGACTTTACCTAGCTGTGCTTGAGCCTACTGATAGACTCATGCCACTGCAGTAATGAATGCAGAATGAGAAATAATAATAATAAGGAAATAGGAATTAATACTGTTAGGAAACAATACTTCATTGCTCAACTAAGACTTTTTTTCAATATTGAAGGTAATAGACTACAGACTTATTTTCTTTATACTGATAGAAAAATATTAGATTTTAATACATGACCTAAATTCTGACAATATCTTTACAGTTTCAAACAGGTTAAATTTGGAGAGAATCAAGTAAAGTGTAAGAATTGGGGAAATACTTTAAAACAAGATGTATTAATACCACCTAATCAAGTTGTTACATAAACAACTTGCCCAGCATAGAATCAGATTTCTACCTGTCACAACCTTCAAGACCCACTTCCAATGAGGCCTATGCCCTTCTCTCTTGCTGGTCAACACAAGCAAACAGATTTTCTATTCTTCCTAGAAAAGAATGTATTTCATGGAAATATTTGTACAGAAATAATTGCACAGAAATTCTTTCAATATACTATTCCTTCCTTCACTCTCTTAATCAAGCTTGATTTTTACCAGATTTAAGAGAAGGTTTAAGCCTCAGTGATGACACAAGCCAGAACCTAAATCCATATATGAAGTTTGAAGACCACACTTTGCTTTTATCTTTGAGGAGAAACCTGTGAATGTCTAGTAGTTATTTCTGTTTTTATCAATCACAAACTGTCTGCTTCATATCATAGAAATAAAACTTTATTTTCAAATATGGGATTCTGATCTACTGCCAAGGCATAAAACAATATCTACTTTGTTTAGTAACTCCAGATCTGTATATTAACAAACTTTCTCAAATTATTACCAAAAGTAGGATTTCCACATAGATCACTCAAGAGGGAAAACTTATAGTAGCAAAATTTATACCCAAGAATACCAACCTACCAGAAGTTCATTGGCACATTTTAAATTCTCCAGATCTTAAAATCATGTTTGTACAAACAAGCATGTCTAAAATAGTGTGATATTTTCTAGATGTGTTTTAAAGAAACCATTTGTTCATTTTTTACTCCAGTCAGCAATGCTGTCTGGTACTGAGATTGGGGGAAGACTTTTACTTTTCATTTTCATCCTTTTTATGCTTTCATAATTTATTTTGTAATAATAGTCTAGTTTTAAAAAAATTAAAAAAGATAATCACAAAGCAAAGAATCAATCTTTCAACAACATAGCTGAATTGCAATATTAATTAATGGTTACAAGAAGAAATGATGGTATTAAAGAGAATTAAGTAGGATGATTTCTGGCTATCCAAAGAAAGAACTTGAAGGTGGAAGCCAGATAAAGTGAAGTGGAGAGAAGTTCAGTTGGTTCTGCAGTGCCAACTCTTTCACTCTGCCTCTTGGTATGGTCAAGAATTGCTTTCCCGTAGAGTCATTTGTGTTCATGTCATCAGCAGTACATAGGTAACACTTATATCTAGTAATTAGTCATCACATATATAGTCACTTGCAAGTATCTGTAGGATATTGGTTCCAGAATCCCCATGGATGCCAACATATGTACATTCTCAGTCACTTATAAAAATGCTATAGTATTTGCATATAACCTACTCATTCTTCTATAAAATTTAAATCATCTCTTGATTACTTATGATAGCTAATGATATGCAAATGTTATGCAAATTCATCATATACTGTATTGTTTAGAGAATAATGAGTGACAAGTAAAAATGCCTTTACATATTTATTATATACCTGATTTCTTCTAATACTCTCAATGTTCACTTCGGAGAATTTATGGATATAAACCCCATAGATAGAGAGGGCCTATTGTGTCTGTTTGGACTCTAAACTTTAAAGTATGAAAGTATTTTACAAGAGCAGAAGCAGAATTTTCAAATTGCTAAATAACAAAAGTAGTTTCTAGATGTATTCAAGTATTCAAAGGCACCCAAGCATTTGGGCAGGTACAGAAGATGTTTGGAATATGGAAGAGGCTCAGTGTGCTAGTGATCATGAGGACTGGCTATACAAATCCAGAGATATTTAATTATCTTTCCTAAAGATACTTTAAAGAACCTTGAAGCTCATTATTTTCTTGCTTTCCTAAGAACTCTATTTCTACCTTTACTGGTGATTATTTTGAACTCTTTTAATATTCTCTTTCATCTGGAGGATTTGAGATTGTATAGCAGGTTGCCTAGAAGTTTATCCTGAGTAAGCTCTTGATACTATTTGCCTTATTTCCTGAGCTTAGTTATTTACTTTCACAACTTAGAAGTCTTTCACTATTGTAAAAATGTTCAGCCATCAAAATCTCTGACTTCTTTCTAATATTACGTCTTATGTATAAGAGTTCACTTGACATTTTCACAGAAGTATCAAATAGTTATAACCTCACAAGATTTAGCAATATTTGAAACATTAATTCACAAAATGATGATTTGTATGAAATTAAAATTTAACTGTCATCCTGAGATTGAATCTGAAAAACTTAAATAAGCAGTTGCAAATT
>CABHPQ010120074.1:12934-31287 GCA_902168405.1 Peromyscus aztecus | reverse complement strand
CTTAAATAAGCAGTTCCAAATTAATACACCTAAAACATATCTCACCCTAATAAGCTAGAACGCTTGATTATGTAGGAAACTGATCCAATTCATGTAGACTCATGTACATGAAAACTAGTGTTTAGGATAGGCAACTTAGAGGTCAAGTAAACTTGATTTCAGGACTTCAGAGATTTGAAGACATCATTAGAAATTAGTTTTTTATTTTACTTTCTTTCGTGGTTTGTCTCTGCATTGTCCTCATTTTCTGTCATATTTTCCACAGCATGGTAATCTCTAGGTATTCCAACCTGGACTCGTACTTACTTAATCTCACTGAAAAATAAAAACAACGCTTTCCCTATTTAAACTCTTAGGGTTGCAGTTTACTGGTCAAATATTACAACTGATTTGATTGCTTTGATGGATGATTTGAAAATTCTGGTAAGCCAAGCACCCATCGCATATACATTTTTGAAACTAGGAAGTGAAGGGAACCACCAAAAATGACAACAACAATCAAGCAAACAAACAAACAAAACATTATATCTATTCATAAATGCAGTCTATTCTACTTGAAGCATTTCTCAAATATGTTCACATTTCTCCTAGACTAGGTGAATATTGTTTTATTCCTGGAAACTTTCCACAACGTTCTATTTCATGTCCCTTCATTAACATTATCTCATAACTTCCATTTATACTCTTAAGTTCCTATGCCATCTGATTCTTGCCAAACACATCCCTGACTTATTATATCTCACCCACATTATCCATCTTGATAGTCCTTGAATATGTAAAATGCATCCTGTCCTTAAAATCCTTTGCAATTATCAATTTCCATTACTTTCATTTTTTCCCATTTCCGTATCTAGCTGCTTTCAAATCCCTCAGGTTTCTGATTAAAGGATATCCCTTCATAAATGCTTTCTCTTAGATTATAAAGAAAATGCCCAGCCACTGTCACATATATCTGTATATACCACACAACATAGATGATGAGTAATTATCTTCTTTGCACAGTTATTAATCTCATTATTTATATTTGTCTATGGAATATAATGCTCAGTACGAGAAATGTATTTCTATAATTTTCACTGACTTCTCAGATTAAACTTTTCATTGTCCCATAAGATCTCTAACACTTTTTTCTGAATGGTGACATGTACATTAATAAGTGATTGTAAGAACTTGTGATTTGTACATAAGCCATATATTAAAACATAGCAAACTCTTTCAATGTTTATTTCGAAGACTAGTGTAGGAATAAATGATTTGAGAACTCCAATGTTTTTATTTATTGAAATAGGGGATATAGAAATATATTATAAAATAAAGGAGATTTCACTCCAAGTTTTATAGTCACAGAACAGTGGTTATCTTATTCCATTAATCATTCAGCAACAGACAAAATTATATAAGGACAATACATGAGTAAAACTGATTGCTACAAAGATGTGGAATTACAAATGGTCTTCTGCTCATGTTGCATAGAATGAGTTAATGTGATGAAGAGATTAGATTAGATATTTTGTAAAGTATTTTACTATCTAGCTGTTAGAAAATTATAAAATGATGAACCCTCGCTTCAGAAAAGTTGAAATGTTTTTGAACATGTATGTATGAGAGTCAAGTACAAGTAGCAAGAATTGGACAATTAATCTAAGGGAAATAATCTTGACATAGATTAAAGGTAAGTTTTGCAAACCTCCAATTATAAACTTCATATGAATAATTAGGGTAAGTACTGAGGCAAATATATTTGATATTTAGAAGTAGCTGATAGTATCTGTAGAATATCATAGTAGATTCTGTATACATCATAATAATTTTGAAGGAAGATGATTATTTTAGAATAATAATGAAAGAATGTCTTTTGATTTTAGTTAAGTCCCTGTTTGTTTCTGAAAAACAACAATCTAGAGAGTGACTGTACAACAAAAGAAGGAAAGTAGATGATTCTAGTACACCTTAAAAATGACTAGGAGACGATGAGGTAGGGGAAACTGCAGTATACATGTAAAATAAAATAAATAAATAAATTACTAAAAATTATTTGTTATTTTGTGGGGGTGATACACAGGAATCAGTGCCTGTGTGGACATAAGTTGACAACCTGTGGATGTCAATACCTCTTTCTACTATGAGGTTCCATGGATAAAATCCAGGTCATTAAGCTAAATGGCAAGAGTCTTTAACAACTGAGCTATTTCACAGTGAAATGCTAGAATACTTTTTATTTATCAAATTTAAAAATATGAATACCAAGCTTTTTGAGAGAGTGACATTATACAAAATAGGGAAGTAAAAATAGAGAAATTATATATAGAACTAAAACAATTTTGAAGTTTCTCTGAATGACATTGATTAATTCAATTATTAACCTACAGTATAAATTACATTGATTGCATTGGAATTTCAAGTACAGTTTAACTTCAGAGGAAGATGAACAAACATATGATATTGATACCTAAGACAGTTCAGCCTTCTACAGAAGGAAGACATATACATTGAATGCATAGTAATTCAATATAATTTCAGACACTATTGCTGAAATTATGATAGTTGTTAAATTTGTAAAACTTGGAAATTCAGACAAAACCTTTAAAAATATTCATAGTATTTTAATAGAGTAATGCTATCTTTATTATATAAATGTTTATAATTTATATGCAAAATTTCATTGAAATAATACATTTTCTTCCAACACAAAGGTAAAAAAGCCTTTTGAGAAATTTTAAGGAAAGTTCAGGCAAGTCTTACCATGTGGATGGAGCACTAAATTATTTTACAAAAGAATAATATATACAAAATGGCAAAACAATATGTAACTACCAAAGTCTTGGCAAAGTGTAACCATATGGTAGTATACAGTGTAGAACACACAGAGAGAAACACATTATTATATGATGTTATATATTTATATACATTATATTTAACACAGAGAGAAACACACATACAATCATTATGGCACTAATGGATGTTCCTGGTATAAAGTGGAGATTATTATAGATTTAAAGCATCATTAGGCAGCCATCTCAATAAGACTGCATTGCACATTGAAAGCACAAGGAGGGAAAATGGCACCTGAAGGGTACATTCACTCACAGGAGACAGAGCATATTCCTGGACTAAAAGGAAATAAGATTGCAGCTCAAAATACCTTTGTTGCAAGCATCTTAATATTGCATATCTAAAAGAACTTTCTGGGGGACAAAAAGAAGACTCAGTGGACAAAGGTGCTTGCTGCTAAATTGGATACCGGTACCCTCATTGTAGATGAAGAGAACCGACTATCAAAAGTTGTTCTCTGAACTCCACAATGTGCCTGGACATATGGATATTCAGTTACCCCTACATAAACATCCACACAAAATAAATACAAATGTATTAAAGATAAATAGAAACAACTTCTGTAACTCATTCATTATTTTTGACAGTGCCTTGCAAATTTCAGACAATGTGTTGTGGTAGTATTCAGCCCCTCATCCAACTCCTCCTAGATCCACTGTTCACCTCTCTACCCATAGAAATTTGTGTCCTGTTTTCGTTTGTCTTTAAAACCCAGTTTGTGCTGTCCATATATTCTTGGATGTGTGGCTTTCCATTGGGGCATGATCAATCTACCAGGATTACATTCAAAGAACCATGTCTCTCCCTGTCCCAGCAGCTATCAATTGCTGATAGCTCTTCAGGTCAGAGTAGGACTTGGTGACCAGTGGCTTCATGCTTGGATTTATTTTTGCTTGAGCTTGTGCATGGCATGTGCATGCTATCATAATAACCATGAAATCATATTGCAGCTGTCCTGCTGTATCTAGAAGACACTGTTTCCTTGTAGTTATCCACTGCCTCTGGCTCCTATAAATCCTTCTGTTCCCTCATCTGATGTGATCCTTGAGCCTTGGAAAGAGGGGGGGATGTTATAGATATCCCATATAGGGCTGAGTATTCCATTCTCTTATTCTCTGAAATTTGAACCGTTGTGGGTCACTATGTTAGTTGTCATCTATTGCAATTAGAAGCTTCTCTGGTGAATGCTGAGAGACACACTGATGTAAGGGATAGAATGGTAAGTCATTAGCAGTCAATTTAATACCATGCCTATTCAGCAGAATATCTGTGGTAGATTCTACCGTAGGGCTTATGTCCTGTCTAGCCACAGGTTCTTGGCCCATATAATAGTGTCTTCAATAACAGTGTTTTACTGTCAAATTCTGGAGGCTCACTAATAGCATTAGTAATTGCATATAATGTTTATAGAGTCTGTTAGACCTCACTGGCCAACAGCTTTAAAAGACGTAACTCATTCTTGGCCCTGGGCTTTTTATTTGTGAGCCTGTGGTGTCAAGGGTGGATATTGTCTTCCTGTTATAGAGTAACTCCATTTTAACTTTTTGTACATATGTATTTATATATTAAAATATTTGTTATATCTTTATATAAATATATTAATAATGTGTTTGTTATATTTTAATGTAAATATACTATTATTTTAAATATTACACATATATACAGACACACACATATATATCAATATGTGTCTATAGTAGTAGGATTCCATGCAATTTCTTGAAAGACTTTAAGTTTTATTTATTGTTCTAAGTATTCTCTGCTTTACCCTGCCCTTCCATGCCAACCCTAATTTATTCTTTCCTATTCCCTTTTAAATTTTATGCCACTGAGTTCTATCAATCTCCAATCCCTGCCTTTCCCATGTCCCCTTACTAATTTCCTGACCTTCATTGGTATATCAAACAGAAGACACTTAAGTGAAGATTTAAAGCTAACATTCACAAATGAGAGAAAACACAATTTCCCCTTTTCCCCACATCTACTTCAGCATTTATTGTCAAATTTTATTGTAGCCATTCTTACTATGGGTCTTAGTCACTGTTCTAGTGTTGTGAAGAGACACTATGACCGAAGCAACTCTTAGAAAAGAATCATTTAATTGGGGCTGCTTACACTTTCAAGGATTAGTCCATTATCATCATGGTGAGGACACAGACAGACATGAAGCTGGAGAAATAGCTGATAATTCTATATCATGATCCATAGGCAAAGAGACAGAGTGTGGGATTTTCTTTTTGGAAACCTCAAAGCCCACCCCCAGAAACACACTTCCTCTAATAAGACCACATTTATTCTAGCAAGGCCACACCTCCTAATCCTTCTCAAATAGTGCCACTATAGGGTAACTAAGTATTCAAATATATCAGCCTATAGTGTCAGTTTTATTCAAACTACCACATCTGGGTAAGGTGAAATCCCAGAGTAGTTTCTATTTGTATTTCCCTGATGGCTATGAATATGCAAAGAACAGTCAGTCTCTCTGTGTCTCTGTGTCTCTGTGTCTCTGTGTCTGTCTCTGTTTCTCTCTGCTTTCTTTATCTTTCTAGGTCTGGGTTACCACACTCAAAACAATTGCTTCCTACTCCATCAATTTTCCTGTGAATATCGTGATTTTATTTTTCTCAACAGTAAATAATATTCTGTTATATAAATATACTGTTTTTATTATCTATTCAGTTGTTGATGGACATCTAGGTTGTTTACATTTCCTGGCTATAATGAAGTGAACAGCTGTGAATATGGTTGAGTGGAGGATATAGAATCCTTTGGGTATATGTCCAAGGGTTCTATAGCTGGATCATATGGTAGACCTATTTTTTGCTGTTTGAATAATCTCCACACAGATTTCCCCAATGTTTACAGGGGTTTGTACTCCTACCAGCTGTATAAGCATTCCCTTTTTCCACACCTATGTCATATTTTTTATCTTAAACATTCTAACTGTGGTAAGGTGAAATACCAAAGTAGTTTATAATTCCCTGATGGCTAAAGGCATGTAAAGAGCAGCACTCGTTTATGTTTAATATTCTAAATATATAATAAAATCCAAATGACTCATTGATTCTTCCCATTAGCCTCTCCTACTTCATTCATAATGCAATTACATTTGATTTTAGGTGAACAAGTTCCTGAGCAATAATGCAATTTTGTTGTTGTTGTTGTTCTCATGTGTGTTCATTCTTAAATTTAAAACCATGGGAAATTTTCTTAGCTTCCTTTTTGTTATAATGAGATGTGATGTTACAAATATTAAGGGCTCAACGTTTAAATAAAATTTCAGGCAGTGCTAGTAAAACTGTGGAGGATGTGGACTTTGTCTTTCACTGGTTCACAACTAAGCCAGCACACTGAGACTGAAACTTCAGAAACTTTGGAAGCACTTTGACAGAACAATTTTATGCTTGTAGAATCTAACAATAACTTAAAGATGAGCTTGAAGTTTGTTTCTTTTTTACATAGCTTGAACACTGTTCTATTAAAACTATCCATCTGTGAGAAATGTAATGATATTTTTTAAAGTGAATGAATAATTTAAAAAATGATTTTTTCTGTACAAAACAAGAAGTGCTGCTACAGAACACTTGGATGACATCTAGAATATGGTGATCATTCTCTACCAATTAAAGAAGTGAGGGTGTATAGATAGAGCAACTGCACTCACCTGTATTAATTTGTTGTAATACGTCTCTATCTATACACCCTCACTTCTTTAATTGATATTGACCTTCATAGTGCCCTTGATAAAATTTCATTTATCTCAAATTACCCATAGATATACTCTAAGGAAGATACATAAATTATAAATGCTTCAGAAAAAATACTTTTCAGTACTTGGAGCCATAATTTATAATTCTAATAATGATATTACATTGTACTGAAGGCAAAATACCTTTTTTTCAACGTTATCATTTTACTCTGTATGCTTATAGTTTCACAATAGCAAGGAAATTAAAGCAAGTATATCATCAATGCTAATTTGAAGACACAGACTATCTCCTGTGAGCTCTACATTCTCCAATTTTGTCGTATAGGGACAAAGAAATATCTTTAGCTTAACGTTTAAAGGTCTTGATCATTGGAATTAGGAATCAAGGCTTATATCATTTCAGGCTTGATGCTTATGGGTAAGTTGGTAGACAGGAAAATTATGTACACAGATGGTGGTGCAACAAACATTTGGAATCTAAACAGTGGTCACTATGTCCTGTTAGTTTGCAGTGTTGCTTATAGGCTACAGCCAGTCTGAAAAAAATGAAAATACAACACAAAATTACAGAGGTTAAGTCCACACAAGTATCTTTGTGTGTGTGTGTGTGTGTGTGTGTGTGTGTGTGTGTGTGTGGTTTATTTATTTTAATTTTTATGTGTATTGGTGTTTTGCCTGCATGTACATCTGTGTGAGAATGATGGATCCCCTGGAACTAGAGTTATATACAGTTGTGAGCTGTCATGTGGGTGCTGGGAATTGAACCCAGGTCCTCTGGAAGAGCATCCCGTGCTCTTAACAATTGAGCCATCTTGGCCGGGCGTTGGTGGCACACGCCTTTAATCCCAGCACTCGGAGGCAGAGGCACGCGGATCTCTGTGAGTTCAAGGCCAGCCTGGGATTCCAAGTGAGCTCCAGGAAAGGCGCAAAGCTACACAGAGAAACCCTGTCTCGAAACCCCCCCCCCCCAAAAAAAACAATTGAGCCATCTCTCCAACCTCTACACAAACATCTCATTTTGCAGTAACTGTGAAGTGTGTGTAAACTTCTGAATGTTTAACATGTGTGACAGGCTTCCTGAAACACCAGAATTCTAGCATTCAAGAAGTAAAATAACTCTCCTCCATGTTATTATATGCTTGTCTAATGTTCATCATTAGACCCTGTTCTCTTGTTGGACATAAACAGTGTTGCAGAACACCAACATGAAAATAAGTCACTTGTGCGATCCTTTGAACATGACATACAAACAAGGTCACTGTGCCACTTTCAAAATGCCAAGTACATCTTTCTCTCTGCTAATCAGAATGACTGCTGCTTATTTGCCTGTTACAACTTAACAAATCGTTAGCTTTGTCATCCTTGTAGATCAAAGGTTTTGAGAATAATTGCCATGGAATGATTGTCTTGGCTTATTAACAGCATCCAATCTAGAATTAGTCTCCACTCCTTGGACTGTCATCAAGATTTTCTAACCAAAACCTACATCTTTTTTATAAATCTTTTCAAACACTTTTGCACAGAGATACCACATATGACTTATGTGTATTATGAATCATAGCAACAAGTCATAAGCCCAATATTACACCACAGTTGTATTATTGACATTTTTTCTTTGGCTGCAATTGATATCTGTAAAATAAATGCAAAGATATGTTACCAAACATTATTATTATAATAAATAAAATTTAAGCATTAGCAAATGTGATGGTTTGAATGAAAATGGCTCCCACAGATTCATATATTTGCATAATTTGTCCCTAGTTAGTGAATTGTTAGAAAGGGTTTGGAGGTATAGTCTTGTTGGAGGAAGTATGGCTTTGTTGGAGAGGTATGGACTTGTTGGAGGAAATGTGTCACAAGAGGTAAGCTTTGAGGTTTCAAAATCCCATGCCTGCTTCCCACCCCAGCCTGTTGCCTATGGATCAGAATGTAAAGCTCTCAGCTACTGCTCCAGTACCATGCCTATTTACATCCCCCCATGATAAGCATGGAATAACCATCTAAAACTGTAAGGAAGCCCCCAGTTAAATGCCTTTTTTTTAATGAGAATTGCCTCGGTCATTATGTTTTTTCAAAGCAATATAGAAGTAAATAAGACAGCAATATAATTGTGTAGTTCACAAACTAACAAAATATCAGAATTCTAAAGTTAACTTTGTTCTTTTAATATATGTTTTGCTTCCTGAATGGAGTGACAGTATCTTCACTAGAGATCTATCTCTTGCACTAGAGCAACATACCTGGTAAATTCCTAGGGAATATGTACCAAAGAAAAAGTAAATAAGAGGAAAATAAATTTCTATAATTGGTGAGTGTATTTGGAATTACCATATATGTTAAGGGATGGGCAGAAAAATTTACCTTCCCTAAAAGATATTCAGATCCTTATCAGTAGAATCCATGATCATGTTATTTTACGAGATGACAGGGACTTTGGAGATGGGAATATACTCTTCATCATATACCACCTCTACCATTTTGATCTTGGATGATTTAATTATTTCCCTGTCTCTGCCAGAGTTTACAATGGTTCCTGTGAAGTACATTTTGTTTTTTATTCTACTCTACTTTTGGGAGGAATCCTTGGTCCCTAAGTTCTCCTTAGCTGTCTATGACCCAGTTATAGCTTCAGCACTTTCAGCAATTTAACTGTCATTTTCAATAAAAATAAAGGAAGAGAAGAAGTGTAAGAAACACACTCACTTTAAGGAGTTACTATAAAAACACAAAGGCTGTGTAGATGTTGTTATCTGCATTCTCACATTCATTTCAGTCAGTTCCTGAAGAATCTTTTTGACATAGTCTGTTTAAAGAAATTGCTACATCAAATATACTCTTTATTTTTGTTCTGATGTCTTTCTATTTTCTACCTTTGCTCATTTTAATATCTTTCTTATCCCCACCATATATTACAGTCAGGATTCTAAAACCTTTATGTCTATTTTTGTATTTGTTGATTTAATTGATAACATTTATTAAACAAAACAGAATCAATGATAACTGGCATTACAGCAATAAAGTCTGAAGTGAACTATTTCATTATTTTTCTGCTTCTTGTGAAGATTGTGATATTTCCAGGGAGCATGTCCCACTGCTTAGAGCATACCGCTCCCGCAAGAATATTTCTATGTGAACTATTGAATATGTAAGTTTATATATAAATTTGATGCTTCAATAACTTCCTACTTTCTTAAAATAGTTTTTCATTCCTCTCCATTTGTTTGAAGCATTCTTAAAGATCTTTTTGTTGTTTGAGAGAATAAAAAAATACTTCATATTTTGGTGGTCTTCCAAGTTCTGTATTTTTGTATTTTTATGCAGTATATGAGAAGAGATTTTTAGACAACCATATAGATACAACAGGCTATACACACACACACACACACACACACACACACACACACACACACACACATACACACACAGGGTAGGGGGCAATACTAAAGAAAGAAATTGACAGGGAAGGGGAGGACATGGGAGGAATTGGAGGGAAGAAAGGGTGGGATGAAAATGATGTTAAATATAGTACTCATGTATGAAATTCTCAAAAAAATCCAAACAAAGTTTTAAAAAGAAAAAGGAATTATTTTTTTCAAGGACAAGAAAATGTTGTTCTTTACACAATCATGAGGACCAATCTTTAAATCACCAGAATGTACATAAAGTAGCATGCGTCAATAATTTTCAATACTCCTTTCAGCAAGATGGGAGGAGAGAAAAAAATCCTAGGAAGTTCATGGGTCAGCTACTTTGTCATACAAAGCAGTGGAGAACAAGAGAGACCTTGTTTCAATTAAGGGTAAGGCAAGGACCAACATTCAAGGTTGTCCTTTTATCTCCATACACATACATGCTACCCAAGCATTCACAATACATATGTACACATCATACACAAACATATGATCATACATGTGCACAAAGGTTTTAAAAAGCCATATACAACAGTAGTGATTATAAAGACTATATACATAATTAGATTACTATCTGAAGGCCATAAATACTTGTAAATAACTAATAGAATTGGAAAAACAATGAGTCAACCATCACCTCAAAGAAATACATTCTGATTGCTAATTTTTACTTTAGCATATTTGAATATATTAATGTACAAAAATAAACAATGTAAATAGGATTTAGTTTGATAAGAAAGGATAAAATAGGAGCCAAGAGAAAGCAGGGTGAAAGAGAGAGAGAGAAAGAGGGAAAGATAGAGTAAAAGAGGGAGAAACAGACAGACTGAGAGAGCAAGGGAAAGACAGACAGTCACAGAGAGACCAAAAGAATGAGAACAAGTTCTATGGTTCTATAGTGTTTCTCCTTCCAAGAACAATAGTCCTCTTAGATCATAGCCCCACCCTTTTATGTCTTCAAGTACAAATGTATCAGATGCTTTAGATAGTCAGTGTTTCCTTGCTTTGACAATTAACTGAAAATTAAACTCAAACAAGGAAAGGATTATTTGGGCTAAAGGGTTTAGAGAGTATGGTCTATCATCATCAGGGTATATTATTTCTGTGCCAAGGAGAAGGCAGAATAAATTGGTAGAGACAGTGTGATGGAACAGAGCTTCTAGTCTCATGGAAGCCAAGGAAAAAGAGAGTAACAGCATGATGTAGATATACCATTGAAAGATACTATTTCATTGAACCACTTCCTCAAACGGTGCCTGACATTTCACATTTCTAACACCACCCAATAATTTGTTGAATGCTTGAATAATTCAGTGGAATAAACTGTTGATTTTGCATAGCCTCTTGATCTAATCATTTCTTTAAAGCAAAGATAGGCTTTTATAATCTCTAGGTGCTTCTCAATCCAGTCAAGTTGACATCAAGAAAAACCATCATTTCCTATATGGCTTGATAATGCTGTTCTGAGAAGCCATTTTGATCAAATGTTTTTACATTGCTAGTGTGGTGTAACTTTTTATGAATTGTCAATCTAGAAAGCTCCAGAAGCCCCCAAACAATACCGGCGATTCCTTATGCTTGTCCAACAAACCTATATGATTAACATTATTGCTGAAGACAACATGCATCTTGGCTGGAAAGTACAGAAAAAAATAAGTTAGTTAGAACTGAACTAGATGCTCTCTTCCTGCTTCCTGCTATAAAACTTTCAAAGTTCAAGAAAATGCTCTGCAGGCTGCTGGAGGAGATAAAACATCAATGGTGTCACCTAGCTCTGCTATGTTGCTAACCTCTCAAGCAAGATATCTCCCCTGGTAAAACTGTGGCACAACTGTTATGGTCAGTAACAAATTACCACTATCTCCTCTACTCCACCCTCTTCTCCTCCCACAACCTCCCTCATCCTGGTCCCCTTCTCTTTCTTCTCCTCCTTTTCTTTGTAACCCATTGAATCAAATTAGTGGTGCTTGCATGCATATGGTTATGGAACTATCCCCAGGAGTACAAAAAACCTACTAAAGGCCACACTCCTTCTCTAGAAGCTATCAAGTTCACTTTTACTTTTTGGATCAGCATACAAAATATTAGTATTCATTATGATATTTGGAACATATTTTGTTCCAATTTATCTTCTTCCTCTACTTCTTCTCCCCCATCCCCCTGTTTTACTTTGTACCTTTCCACTGCCAGTGGTTTTCTTTCTATTCTCCTATCATAAGTCATAAACATTTTAAAATATTTTAAGCCTTTGTATTTTCATGGACATTGAAAAACTAGCTTCCCAAGTTTGACAAAAAAAACCTTTGATATTGGGATAACATAGAATTTATACTCATCTTGTATAAAACTGATATCTTAGTAATAACACACCATATAATTCACAAGAATTGAATGTCAAAAATTTTCTCTGTATACTGCTTAAGTATTTGTGTATCTTCATGTTCCCTAAACTCCATATTTGGGGAAAATGCTTATAGGATATCATATTCATATCTCAGCATTGTACTCCTCTCTCACAATTTGTACAACAGCATTTTGACCTTTTGATTCTCATGGGTTTCAGTTCCTTTCTTCCCTAGGTAGTGAGGCCAGTACAACTTTTAAATTCTTGCCTCTTCTTAGTATCAATGTCTTCACTCTAAATTATTTAACTTTTATTAGCAGAAAACTTTGAGAAATGAAATACTCACCTAAACACATTGTTCTTCCTTCACGATCAAATGCCCTAAATTATTGACCACACTTGCCACTCTCTAATGTCACATTATCATTCTGTCTTATTGTTTATTTTATTTTATTTACTCCAGATGTGCTGCAACTTGATCTCATTGGTTGCTGTACAGTTTATTCTGGGTATCTAAAAGCTACAAACCATTTATTACAGGATCAAAGAACTGCTTACAGAGGTTAGGATGAATAAGTAAGTGCCACAAAACTATCATTTTTGGGCTATGGGTATTGTTCAGTGGTAAAGCACTTCCCTTGTATGTGTGGAGCCCTGGTATTTTCTCCTTGGCACCACAATAAACAACAAAAATAATGAAACAACAGAAAAATTGCTATATTTTCTATGTTGATATTTTGTATTAATTTTTAAATTTCATCTTCATGAATTTGATAATTTAATATAAGATTACTCCTCTATGGCAGGTAAAGAAGTTGAAGTATTTACCCTATTTCCATAGGGTAAAAAGTTATCCCAATATGGTAAAATAGAAAAATGTTCTTTGATTTCAGAGTTTTCCTGCATATAAATTTGATTGATTTCTTGCCAATTATACCTGTCACAGCAAGTTCAGAGAAGGAACAAGTTTTATATATATATATATATATATATATATATATATATAAAATGAGGGATCTTATTTTACATCAAATCCTTCTTTTACGTCTTTATTCTATATCAATTTATGTTGTTCCTTAGGCACTTTATGTATATAATATTTGAGGAGGGGAGAGAACTAGATGATTTGAGGTTTTTAAAAACAAATGTGTTCTGAAACAGATCAAGTAAATTTGATAGGTAAGAACTGTCACAAACTATTATTAGTTTTTATTTATGTTCTTTCTGAATAACATTTAGGTCTATTCACAGAAACAATCAAATCATCCACTGTAATAAATTTACTTAGGAGAAAATAAAAAAAGGAATATCTTGTTTATTTTATAAATAATGGATTATTTAACATAATGTGCTACTTTTCTCTATTGAAAATTCGCCGTTATAACTCCTTATAGTTTCAATATTGTGAATAAGCTTCTATACGGTTTTATAAATTTTTAAATTATGTAAACACTGTCTAGCTCAGATCACTGACTAAAAATAGAGGACTAGTCTAGATTATCTATAAACCCTCACATAGATTGAAATATCACCTATTGCTTAATGCATATATGTTTTTTGTTTGTGATGCTAGGGATCAAAGCCAGTGCCTGGTGAATGCCAGTCAGTCTACAACTTAGCTACATCTCAAGCCCACATTATTTACATTTGCAAATGGAAACATAATATGTAAATCATAATGTCTTGGGTTATATGTACTTTTTCTGGTACAGAATTCCAAAATTATTATAATCCAAATATAAGATTTAATTATTTTTTTGAGTATTGAAATGCTACATGAATAAGTAGTTCTACCATAGAATGGGAGGGCACATTATGTCTTCAAAAAGTAGAAAATAGCTAATGTTTATGGAGTGGCTGAAATGTAGTTTTACATCATAGGATATAGATAAGCCTTTGTCTAGAGAACTTTTGACCTAAATGCTTAATACATGACACTCTAACCCAGGCAAGCAATTTCATGTCTTATAATCAATGCTAAGAAACATTAGATGTTTTAACAGCCTTATGAGTTTAATAGCCTTTGGAATGTCTATAATTACCCATGTTAGCAGCCAAGATGCCTCTCAGCCAGAGGCACTCAGCCTTTAATAGCCATCAAGCCACTTTGAATAGAGTTGAAAACACTTTTAAACCTTTTGGGGTTATTAGGGATAATTAAAAGTGGTTGAAAGTGTATAATGTCATTTATCAAAGCACTAAAAGCTATGCCATATGAAATATATATCAACATTAGTAAATGCATTTCAAATTCTTTCTTGGTTAAAATATAACTAAATAATATAACCTAAATAAGTATATTTTACTTTGTACTATTTATAGCTTTATATTATTATTTTTTGAGACATGGTTTTACTGTGTAGCTCTAGCTAGCTAAGAATTTGCTATATAGCCCAGGATGAACATAGATATATAAAATTCTAACCAAAACTCACATATATCACAAATACATAATGCTTATTTACTAAAGTAATGGCCATCAATGTAACTAGACGAATTATTTATGTCATTTCTTAAATTACTCTTTTGTGCTATGTATATTTACAGAGATACTCATTTCACCTATGTAACTTCTAGTTGAAGAACTCAAAAGTCTACAAAAATTAGATTCTTTAAATATTATAACAGTGTGACAGTGTTCTTACTTTTCTTTCTTTTGCAGTGATAAAAACCATGACCAAAAGCAACTTGGGGATGAAAGGGTTTACTTCATCTTAGCCTTCCGGGTCACATTCTATCTTTGAGCAAGGTCAGGCAATAACTCAGTGCAGGAGCTTGACACAGAAACTATGGACAAATGTTGCTTACTGATTTGCTCCCCCAATGACTCATTCTTTTACCTGACTAGTGATATACTGCCCACAGTGGGCTGGACCTCCACAGAACAATATGATCTCTATAATCTCTCAGTTGAGGTTGTCTAATTCCAAGTGACTCTAGTTTGGGCCTAGATGACAAAAATCTAACCAATACAGGCAGCGTGTTTTTGAAGGTGAGAGCTACTATTTCACTTTGACCTATATTCACAAGGAAAGATTTTCATGAATTGTGTTGCTGCTATAATTTTCAATAACTTCAGGCTTCTCATTATTTTAGCAAGGGGAAGATGCACAGGTTTAAGGTACCCCACAAAACCTACTATTCTGAGAAAAAAAAACTAAGTATGCTTTCCAATTACTTACCATGAACTTGATATTAGTTGCATTCTGCAGAAATTATAAGCAAAGAAGATGTTCCAATTGTCTACCTCCATATTAGACATATATAATTATACCAAAGAAAATTGTTAATGTATTTAACATATAATTAAAAACTAATATGAAAATAATTTGCATGGCAATAAATGAATAGCTCCAATATTAACCAATAATGTGTTAATTTCTTCTTCCTCAATTTGATCAAGAAGCGCCTAAGGGCAGATCCCTGGATATGTCTATAATGGCCTTTATAGAGAGAATTAATTTGTGGGAGAGATCCAGCTGCATATGAGAGATACCATCTTAGAGACTGAGAGCTAATGGAACAAAATAGGGTGTGGAAAAGGTCCACTGACGCAGACTTTTCCTTTTGTAGCTTTCTACCCTCCATTGTATAATCTGTTCAGTCCCCCTTCAAACTGTTTTCATCATATATTTGGTAACATGGAAATTTTGGTAACACAAGCATCAGTATACGGTGTGTACGCTTAGAAATAAAAAGGAGGGCTGGTTAGATATCTCAGTAGGTAACCATCTTAGTTAAGGTTTCCATTGCTGTGATAAAACACCATTGATTAAAACCAAATAGGGAAGTGAAGGGTTTATTTCAGCTTATAATTCCAAATTAGTCTGGGCAGAAACCTGGGGACAGAAGTTGATGCAGAAGCCACAGAAGAGTGCTGCTTACTGGCTTGTTCTTGATGGCTTTCTCAGGCTGCTTTCTTGTATATCCCCAAAACACCTACTCAGAGGTTGAATCACTCACAATAGGCTGGGCCCTCCCACATCAATCATCCATCAAGAAAATGCACTACAGGCCAATCTGGTTGGGGAATTCTCTCAGCTGAGATTCCCTCTTCTCAAATGTCTATAGTTTGTGGCAAGTTAACAGGAATGTTGACAGTATAGTGATTGTGCCAGCCAGCCACCCTGATGAGATGGGTTTGATCCCTTGGGACCTGCATCATGGAAAGAGAGCTGAATTCTGCAAGTTGTCCTCTGACCTCCACCTTTACATGCACACACACTAGTAATAAATTTAAAATATTTGAGGGAAATAAAAATATCAATTTTTGATGCATTGAGAAGAGCAGAGCTACATAGCCTTGTGAATGATCATGGAAGGATATTGTATCATAAAAAGTTAGTCACTGATGGATCTTAAATCTATAAAGTTTATGTTGTAATTGATAAATCACTTAATAATATTGTAATATGTTTTGTACATTGAACTAAAGACCTAGCTCAGTAACAAGTTGACCCAGAATTTACTACCATCAGTTTTAAAAGTATTTACTTACAATACCGTGTGTGAATTAAGGTTTTATCTAAAAGGGATCTTTTCAGGGGCATTTGATATGGCCTTCTCCTCCCCTTCTTGTCTACCCTCCTACTCCCCATCTCTGCTTCTTCATAGCCAAACTTCACTGTTGCTTCAAAGCCCCAGATTTCACCAAAGGTATTGTGTTTTCATTAGCAAATATTTATAAAGATTAGCAACATTATATTATTCTTTTTAAAATCTATGTATTTTATTTCCTCAATGATTTAATGCTTGCCAGAGATCTGCAGCTTTGAGAGATGAGAAGAGATATAAGAAACTGACCAAAAAAATGTAGAGCACGATTGGTTATCCTTGTTTTAACATTTTGGTGACCATTAAAGCATTGCAAACACTTTGTGTAAAAGTAATACAGGCAGGAGGAAAATATCACCCCAGTGACATCCTTCTAAACAAATAAATATTCACTTATATATTCCTTACACATCTGCAGAAGAGCCAGGCTCATTTAACAAATTAAATATAATGGATTTTCTCTAAATATACAAATATTTGAAAAAAAATTGATAGTATCTCTACAATATCTATGGTGTTTTGTGCATTGCCTATACATGTATATGTATATACTTAATCACATTTAAGTATAAGGTTAAATTTATGATATCTGTGTACAAAATATGTTTTGGTTGCTGAATTATTAGAAATGGCCACCCAAAAGACATATTTGCATTGAATTCTAGTTCCTAGTGTATATGCAATTCTAGTGGGACAGGACAGCAGTATATTTAAGAGTATAAACACTAAAGTTGAAATGATTTGTCTTTGAATTTAACTTCTAGCACTTTCTAGTACTACTTATTGAAGATAGCTGTTTTTAGAAAACAAAATAATTTAAAACATTTAGGTACTCAGAATGCAGAACTTATATAGCAAATAAGGGCAGTACCTGATCCCAAGATGAGGTTAGGATTGTCAGTACATTGCCTTCAGGTGGCAGCAGCTTTTTCAGGGTCAGTTTCAACTGCTGTGAGTTGTTACCTGGAGCCATTTCAGTGTGAGAAACATTGGTGAACATGGTTTATTGCAAAATTCTATGATTAGCCTATGCTTTATCAAATTTGCATTGTAGGTTTATTTTCTCTCTCAAGCCTGCCTTCTCCTTCCTTTCATAGTCTCTACTTATAATAAAACACCCATGTTGCACACTCTCAGTATCTGCATCGAACGAGTACCATGTAAGTTTATGTCACATAAATTTAGCAATTTATATTTATATATTAGTAACCTTTGTAAACTCATGTAAACTAGAGAAATTTTATTACAAATTATGTTCATAAACTATGTCAATAATGGCCAAGATATAAGGAATATCATGAGAAATTATGTTGATACTTTTTTTGATACCATAAAAATATATTTGAAGAAAAACTGAACCACCGTTAGAATTCTGAAACTTGTAGACTTTTATTTGAAATGCTTCAAGGACTACAATCATCTCACTCAATAATTTATTCATTAATTCACCTGACTGTGGCTAAAGTTTTCCTGCCTGGCCCACGGTCAGGATAAATCTCTT
>CABHPQ010120074.1:0-12534 GCA_902168405.1 Peromyscus aztecus | reverse complement strand
AAGAGATTTATCCTGACCGTGGGCCAGGCAGGAAAACTTTAGCCACAAAGACCAATATGTACTGTGTACTATGCCAAATGTTGCAGATAATAAAAGTAAAATGATTCCTGTCATCGTGGCTGGGGGGGGAAAATATTTAAAAACAACTAAATGGCTGTATAAAGTAACGGTATCAAGGAAAATAATTAAGTACTCTAAAGGCATATAAGAAAGGCAAACTTATTTAACCAAGAGAAACAAACTATGTATGTAAGCTGAGATGTAAAGGAAGAGAAGGTGTTAGCCAAATGTGAAAGATAAGAAGGGCAAAAAAAGTTCTTTATTTCTAGGGTCTCATTGAAATTTCAAACTCTGTATGAAAAAGAAGCTGGGTATGGTGCCACATGTTCATAATGAAAGCACTGGGGAGGATGAGGCACCATTTTTGCCTATCACATTTGACTAACAGAGGAGGGGGGGGGAGACAGAATAAAAAATGAGGATTGCAAACAGAAATTATTAATGATGATAGATGATGAGAAAAGATCTTTGAATGACAACTATGCACAGGAACAACACAGAAGCATAGAATGTAGATTTATATAAGGATTTCTCTGCATTGTAGGATGGATAGCAACCTCCCTGACCTCCAATGATTTGCTCTCAGTAGCATCAGCTCCAGTTTCTAAAATCCAAAGTCAAAATATTAATAATCTCCTGACACTGCCAAATGTTTCCAGGGGAGCAAATTCCCCCCTGCTTCATTTAGACTCACTGTTCTAAATACGACACGCACCGTTGGTGTCTGCAGTGCTCTCTTTTGGAAAGCAGATAGACACTAAACACTGTAACTGTGAATAGTCTTATTTTACATTATGAGTGACAAGTGAAGTTTCAAAAGAACAGTGAGAATTTAACCTCGTAGAGACATTGTAATCAATACATTTGCTTTAAAATTTTGTCATGTAGTTTTCACATATTTACAGTTCTGGAATTCAAATCTACAGCCATGCATATGCCAGAATGTACTATTATTACTGAGCTACACACCCAGGGTTAGTTTTGATTTTTTTTATTAGTAAAAAACATCTTTCTTGAAAATTATTTCTTTTCTTTTCTGTATGTTTTAAAATTAAATTGTAATAAAACATTTACCTTTTTCATGTTATCAATACAATTTATTTACTTTTTCATTTTTGAGTTTTGAGGCAGAGTCTTGTTATGTAGCTCAGGGTGGAATAGAAATCTAATAATTAAAGCCTGCCTGGAGATCAGAGTAAACACAAAAGTCATGCAATGTTAGTGCATGCCTTTAATCCTATCACTTGGCAGGCTGGATCTCTGTGAGTTCAAGGCCACACTGGAAACAGAGCCATGTGTGGTGGCACACATCTTAAATTCCAACACTAGTTAACCATGGAAGTCTGGAGGTCTGTACAGACACACAGGGAGTGACAGAGTTGGGCAGGAAGAGGAAATGATATAGCTGAACAGAGAGAGCAAATCAGATGGCAGAACAGCAAGGCATATAGGCATGGGTAGACAGGAAATACGTTGCATTTGGAAGCTGAGGTATTGATGAGGTGAAGTTAGCTTGTGGCTGTTCCTATTCCTCTGATCTCTCCCAAGCTTTAATCCCCATATCTGGCTCCGTGTTTTTTATTTAATAAGACCATTTAGAAATTAATCGACAATTTAATTCATTGACTATTTTTGTCAAGATGAGATATTATGTAAGTATAATAGTAACAACATCATAAATTATTTTGTTGAAACAATAGTAAGAAAATAAAATGATTTTGTAGAGAAATATGATTTTATTCATGCAGAGACTTCTAGACTACAAAATTAAGAAATACATTTTAGAGCTAAAACTTCATATGACAAAAATCACAAAAAAGGATTTGAGGTGATTATTTATTTAGATTTATATTTGTGACTGCTTGTGAAGCTACATGGTAGGCAGGAAAGTCATAAAGAGAATTCAAAAATCAACTGTACTGTTTAAAAGAATGGATGCATGCATTCATGATCATATTATCAACAATCTTGTATATGTGTATACTTTGGTTATAATGCAAATGAAGCAATTTAACATATATTTAACAATATATGTTAAGCACATTATAGGTAAAATGTATAAAATAATTATGTTCACTTTAATTTTATAAACTAACAGCTACAAATATATGGTTAATTTCAGTTTATATTATTCAGTGTTTATAAGTAATATTTTATATGTGACTGATATATAAAACAAATCTGAAAGGCAAGTGGTACAAAAGAACCAAAAGGAACACAATGAGATTTTTCAAAAAAATTAAAAGTCCTGTAGCTAGAGAGTTTTCTCTCCAGGTCCCGCCAAGCCCTGGCAGTCCAACAGTCCACTTATAAAATAAACACACAGACGCTTATATTATTTAAACTATTTGGCCTAATGACTCAGGCTTCTTTTTAACTGTTCTTATATCTTAAATTAACCCATTTCTATTAATGAATACTTTGCCACGTGGCTCGTGGCTTACCGGTACCTTATAGCTCCCTTGTCATGGTGGCGGCTGGCAGTGTCTCTCTGCCTCAGCCTTCCACTTCCCAGAATTCTCTTCTCTGCTTGTCCCACCTATACTTCTTGCCTGGCTACTGGCCAATCAGTGTTTTATTTATTAACCAATCAGAGCAACACATTTGATATACAGCACATCCCACAACAAAGTCCAGTTTTTCCAAATCATGACAGTTCATCCTAGCAGAATCATGAATTTTCCACAATGGAAGACATATTATAACTTTTTACAGGGTAGAAGGAAAAGGAGGTCTGGTAAAATATAGAAAAAAAATGTAGGTCACTTACACCAGAAAATCAGAGAGGAAACACAAAGCAAGGAACAAAACATCTATCCAACAAATACAAACAAAGGTATCAACCTAGACCTATAATCTTCCCAAATACAAATGCCTAAACACCAGTGTAAAAACTCAATAACAGAAAGGGCAATATTTCACCATCATAACCCAATTTTCCTGTGATGGCAAGACCTTACCATTTCAATGGATTTGAAGCACAAGAAAATGGCTTAAAAATAACTTTATGAAGATGATGGAGGTCTTAAAAAGGAAATTTTAAAAATCCCTTAAAGAAATGGAGGAAAAGATAAGCAAATTTGGAGGAAATCAACAAATCTCTTAAAGAATTTCAAGAAAACAAAGAAAAAACAATCAGTTGGCTGAAACAAATAAAATTGTTGAAGACCTGAAAATGGAAATGGAAACAACAAAGAAAACAGAGGGAATTCTGGAAATGGAAAACCTGGGTAAACAAACAGGAACTATAGATGTAAGCATCACTTAGTGCTATGAAATTTCCTCTTAGCAATACTTTCATTGTGTTCTGTAAGTTGGTGTATGTTGTGCATTTATTTTCATTGAATTCTAGGAAGCATTTAATTTATTTTTCTATTTCTTCTTTGACCCCTGCATCTTATCAGATCAATATAGATTAAAGCACTCAGGAGGCAGAGGCAGGCAAATCTCTGTTAGTTCGAGGCCAGCCTGGTCTACAAAGCGAGTTCCAGGAAAGGCGCAAAGCTACACAGAGAAACCCTGTCTTGAAAAACCAAAAAAAAAGTTGAAGTTCAACAACACAAAATACAGAAAGTCTAAAAACTCTCTCAAGTGAATTGGCATAAAGAAACAGCAGAGGTCTCACACTAGTGACTTAACAGCACATCTCAGAGTTCTAGAACAAAAGGAAGGAAACACCCAAGTAAAGTAGACAAGAAATGATCAAACTGAGGGCTGAAATCAATAAAATAGAAACAAACAGAAATACAAAGAATCAATGAAACAGAGTTGGTCCATTGAGAATATCAACGAGATAGACACTTTTACCTAAGCTAACTAAATGACAGAGTGAGAATATCCAAATTAATAAAATCAGAAACAAAAAAGGGGACATAACAACAGACATTGAGGAAATCCAGACAATCACTAGGTCATACTTCAAAAATCTGTACTCCACAAAATTGGAAAATCAAAAATAAATGGACAATTTTCTTGAAAAGTACTACATACCAAAATTAAATCAGGACCAGATAAACAGTTTAAATAGAACTCTAACCCCTAAAGAAATAGAAGCAGTCATCAAAAGTCTCACAAAAAAAAGCCCAGGACCAGATGGGTACAGTGCAGAATTCAACCAGAATTTCAAAGAAGACCTAATACCAATACTCCTCAAATTGTTCCACACAATAGAAACAGAAGGAACTTTGCCAAATTCTTTTTATGAGACTATAGTTACCTTGATTCCCAAACCACACAAAGATTAAACAAAGAAAGAGAATTACAGACCAATCTCCCTTGTGAACATTGATGCAGAAATACTTAATAAAATACTGGCAAACCAAATCAAGGACATATAAAAAATGATATCTACCATGATCAAGTAGGTTTCGTACCAGAGATGCAGGAGTGTTTCATCATATGAAAATCTGTCCATGTAATCCACCATATAAGCAATTTGAAAGAAAAAAAAAAACACATGATAATCTTATTAGATGCTGAAAAAACCTTTGAAAAAATCCAACACCCCTTCAGATAAAAGTCTTGGAGCAATCATGGATAAAGGGAACATACCTAAATAAAATAAAAGCAATATGCTGCAAGCCAAGAGCCAATGACACATTAAATAGAGAAAAACTCAAAGCTATTCTACTAAAATCAGGACTAAGACATGGCTGTCTACACTTGAACTATCTATTCAATATAGTATTTGAAGTTCTAGCTAGAACAATAAGACAACAAAAGGAGATCAAGTACATACAAATTGAAAAAGAAATCAAAATATTACTATTTGTGGATAACATGATAGTATACATAAATGACACCAAAAATTCTACCAGTAACTCCTATAGCTAATAAACACCTTTAGCAAAGTGGCTGTTGTAAACAAATTTCTAAATGGTCTTATTAATAAAAAACATGGAGTCAGAAATTTGGGTTAAAACCTTAGAGAGATCAGTGAAATACCGAAAGCCACCAGCTAACCTCACCTCACTAACTCCACAGCTTCCAAGGAGAGTAACTTCCTGTCTACCCAGGCTTATATGCCTTGCTTTTCTGCCCTAGCATTGGCTCTTAGCCCAGATGCCTCACTTCCTCTTCCTACATAGCTCTTTCACCGTCTGTCTCTCTGTCTCCAGGTCTCTATGGATGGTACTGGGATTAAAGGCATGTGTCACCACGCTTGGCTCTGTTCCCTGGTATAGCCTTGAACACACAGAGATCCTGCCTGCTAAGGGATTAAGGGTGTGTGCTGCCTGACTTTTTTGTTTACTTAAAATGGCTGGCCTTTTCTCCCTGATCTCCAGGCAAGCTTTCTTTATTAGCCCACAAATAAAATAACATCACATTTCAGCACTAATAAAATATCACCACAGGGTGTATACAAGATTAACTCAAAAAAAGCAGTAGCCCTCCTACATAAAAATGATTGAAAGACTCTAACCCTGGGTCTGGCTCATACCCCCTAAGCCCCAAAAGAATGAGGAACTAAAAAAAAGAAAAAAGCTAGTTCCAAGGGCAAACTGACTCAGCCATTACTCAACCACCCCTGCCACAATGTAAAAATGTAAAGAGATTTCTGTTAAGAGATGCGCTCAACTGTGACTGGGATAATTGCACGTGTTCCAGGAAAGACCACTGTAACCTTTGTGTAACCTCCACTCCCACCCTGATACCCCCCTTGAGGTTTCGGGAAGAATGTGCATGCGGACGTGATTGTATCCACCCTGTGATCAAGCCATGATCTTGGGAAATTAACCTCTAGACATAAATCAATCGAAATGAAATTGTATGGGAATTGTAATCTTATGGCTTTTGTGGTTTTTCCCTTTAAAAGTACCTATGTGGCTGCAGTAGGCGTGACTCTTGCTCTTGGGAGGAGAGTAGCCTGACAGTACAGCTGCATCAATAAACCTCTTGCTGTTTGCATCAACTGGACCAGCATCTGGGTTCTTGGGGCGCCCACCTGAGAAGGTAGTACCCTGGGTCTGGGGTCTATCATGATTAATGGGCTGAGATAGAAATCAGGGGTGATCTAATAAGAGAACAAAGTGAGTTAAGCAAATGCTAGTTTTCTTGGAAAAATACTCAAAAATAATTTGCATGAAAGTGTGAACTACTTATAACTGGCATATACTTGTCACTCAATAAATATTTAAAAAAAACATTAATGAATGCTACTTTAATTGACAGTATAGAAGTAACAGCTTGGCATTTCCCAGATACTTTGTTTAACCTGTTGAATTTTAGTGGGCCAGTTTATTTGGTCTGTTTTTTCCATTCCTTGCCTACATTTACTGACTATAAATCACAAAGTATTTCTGTTATCCTTTAGTACTTTCTTGTATACTAGCATGGTACACTACTTTGACATACTGGTTGCCTAAAATCTTCAGCAGTTTTTGTAAGTCAGAATAAATGAAAGAAACATAGGTAAAAGAAAAAACATTAAATTCATGTGGGAATTCTTCATTTGAATAATGGACCAAATTCAATAACTGCACTATAGTACCATGAAACTGTCTCAGAGATTTAAGAAGATTGTGAGGATGGCTTACCACCTCTTAAAATCTGGCCACAAAACCAAAAAGATTAAATCTCTGCTCTTTAGGTCATCATTTAAGACCATTCCTAGGCAAATTGCTGTTTTCTTCTGGAGAGGAGTTAGGTAATGCTGTGTACATATCTTACACAATCATTTTTTACTTTGTAAATCATCTGTTTATATGTTCAAACTTCACCTGGTTACAAATTACAATGAAGCATTTTTTAACAGCCTTCAGTATACACTCCACCTCCCAATGTGTATGTTATGCATCTTTTTTCACTTGAATAGAAGCCATGACAATAATTTACAGTTTTCACATTTCCACAATTGTCTTAACAGTTTAACACTTTATGTGTTCTCAGAAAACAGCCCTAGAGTTAACTAGTGATGTCAAATAATAGGAAATAGAATACTTGGAAGTCCTTTATGTATTTTGTCTCATTTAGCCATATTTTCTCCATTAAACCCAGTGCCAATATCCTCTACATTTTTTATGATCAAAATTCAAAACTCACACAGTACAAAAATTGATCTCTTCCCAAAGAAGAAAAGTCATAAATACTATACTATATAAGCTTGGTGCTATTGTTTTACTTACCCAACATTATCTTTTTAAATTGGCTGCAATCCAAAGATTATTTGTATTTGGTGCTAAATAATAAGCACAAGTTGTGATTCTATCCATAAACAACATTGTTATTAAAAATTAAATATATAAATTGCAAGTGAGCAATTAGAGTCTATAGTTTTCTGGGTAAGTTTTCTTTTGGATGACAAAATACAACCATTGACTCCACTATTTGGTGGTTAGCCATGACAACTGACTGATTACATTAAAATCTGACTTGATTACATTTTTTTAAAAAAGGACTCATATACTGCAGCACGATGCTTTTGACCTTCAGAATGTGAAAGTCATTGCTTTGTACTCTTGCCACAGACTGGAGACTCAAGAGCAATCACACATTTCTAAATTTAGAAAATGCACAATATGAGGATATTAGTTTATTTTCAATAACTGAAACCATCTAAGTACTATATGTAAGTAAATTATCTAATTAATTCATATTTATATTTTATTTACCTAAAAATTAGTTTTGTATCTAATCAAAATAGTGACAACTGATTGTAAGGCAGAGAAGGAAAGTTGTGTTGAAATCCTCAGTTTTAAAAATGATAATGGGTTTTACACTTTCCTCTTGTTTTTTTCCTCTTTTATTGAAAAACTATTTTTAACTGCATACTATATCCTGATTAAGGTTTCCCCTCTCTCTACTCCTCCTATTTCCTCCCCACCTTCCCTCTCACATAGATCCACATCTGTCTTTCATTAAGGAAAAAAGTCTTCTAAGGGAAAATAATAAAATAACAAAATAAAATAAAGAAATAAGATAAAACAAAAACTATCAGAATGAAGTTGGACATGACAAAGAGACAGAAGGAAAAGAGCCCAAAAGAAGGCAAAAGAATCAGAGACCCACTCATTCATGCACTCAGGAATCCCATAAAAACACTAAACTGGAAACCAAAATATGCATGCAGAAGACCTGGTGTAGACCTGTGCAGGACCTGTGCTTGCTGATTCAGTCTCTGAGAGTTGATATGAACTTTGATCATGTTGATTTAGAAGGCCTTATGTGCTTAGTGTCCTCCATCCCCTCTACCTCTTACATTCTTTCTGTCTCCTCTTCTGAAGGGGTCCCTGAGCCCTGAGGGGAGGGATTTGATGGAGACAACCCTTTTAGAACTGTGTGTTCCAAGGTCTCTTACTCTCTGTGTAATGTCTGGCTGCCAGCCCCTGTGTTTCTTCCCATCTGCTGCAGGAGGAAGCTTCTCTTTTGATGGACTAACAAGGCACTGATATATGAGTACAGCAGAATGTCATTAGGAATCATTTTATTGCTGTGCTTTGTTTGTTTGTTTTATAACAGTACAAACTGTAGTATTTGCTTTTACCCATAGTCCCTGAGCTGACTATCTCCTCTCTGGTTCTTGGTCACCCAAGCAGTGTCAGGTATGGATTGCATTTTGTGGAGTTGTCCTTAAGTCAAATCAGATATTGGTTGGTTTCTGTGGTAGTTTAAACGTATTTGGCCCCCACAAACTCATAGGAAGTGGCATTATTAGAAAGTATGGTCTTGTTGGAGAAGGCTGGAGGACACACACCTTTAATCCAGACCTTGAGGCTAGAGTGCATACCTTTAACCTGAGCCACACCTTCTTTTGGAAGTGTGTCAGCTTTGAAGTCTTTTACTTAAGCTTCAATCAGTGTGACAGTTACTGTACTTCCTGTTGCCTCTGAATCAAGATGTAGGACTCTCAGCTCCAGCACCGTGTCTGCCTGCATGCTTCTATACTCCCTGCCATGATGAACTGAACCTCTGAACTATAAGTAAGCCCCCTCAATTAAATGTTCTCTTTATAAGAGTTGTCATGGTCATGTTGTCTCCTGAGAGCAATAAAAACCTAAGACAGTTGCTCCCACAAGCTTTGTACTGCACTTCCCTTATCATATCTTCTAGGCAGGATACCATTATAGATTAAGGGCTGGCTTGGTGCACTTTCCTCATGATTGTATTAAAGTGCTATGACAGTATTAAAATAACTTTACATTCTGTGAAATAATAATTAGGAAAAAGAAGATATAAACTCCCAACCTCAAAATACATTTAAAAGCCAGGTGGTTGTGGTGCATGCCTTTAATCCCAGCACTCTGGAGCTAGAAGCAGGTAGATCTCTGTGAGTTTGAGGACAGCCTGGTCTACAGAGTGAGTTCTAGGACAGCCAGGTGTGGCTAGAGTTTTCCTGCCTGGCCCACGGTCAGGACAAATCTCTTTCACCTGCCAGTCCCACAGCCGCTTGGACCCAACCAAGTAAACACAGAGACTTATATTGCTTACAAACTGTATGGCCGTGGCAGGTTTCTTGCTAACTGTCCTTATAACTTAAATTAATCCATTTCCATAAATCTATACCTTGCCACATGGCTCGTGGCTTACCGGCATCTTTACATGCTGCTTGTCCTGGCGGTGGCTGGCAGAGACTCCCTCCGCCTTCCTGTTCTTTTAATTCTCTCTGTTAGTCCCGCCTATACTTCCTGCCTAGCCACTGGCCAATCAGTGTTTTATTAGCAACACATTTGCCATACAGAACATCCCACAGCAGCCAGGGCTACACAGAGAATCTCTGTCTTGAACCCAAACACCTTAAAATTCATTTAAATTCATATAACTTTATTGGGAAACTACAAAAATTATTTTGTTAGTCAGTATTGTTTGTTAGTGTGTTCACATGCCTGATAAATAGAAACGTTGGAGGTAGGGCTTGTTTGGGCATACACTTTAAGATTATAAGCCATTATGGCATAGAAGGCATGAAGCAAGGACACAAGGCAACTGGTCATTTGCACCTATATTCAGGAAAGAGAAAAATGAACAGTTGTGCTCAGCTTACTTTCTCCTTTTTCTCTCAGTGTAGAACCCCAGCTCATGGAATGGCACCACCACATTTAGAGTGGGTCTTCCCACCTCAATTACTCTAATCTAGACTTTCCCTCACAGAAGTAACTGCAGATTTGTTTCCACAGAGATTCTAAATCCCATCTACATTAACCTTCACAAATATATTACACGGTTTTAGAAATTGGATGCACATAGTATCGCATTTTAAAGAAATGAAGGTCACACCTATAAAAAGGTCAAAAAGTACTTTTATCCCTTTTCAATGCAAATTAAAATACTGAAAATTTTAAAGCTAACAGGATTATTTTAAAAGTTGCAAGTATTCTGTACTCAGTAATAAACCATTCTTCTACTGGGAAGACTTTTGTTTTAAGAAACAAAGCATATCAGAGGAATGATATAAACTGTATTCTATAATCCTGTAATACAATAAGATATAATACATACTAACAGTATATTCATCTCATTATTTAAGCAAACAAAATGTAGATACATACTGTGTTCTTATGTAACTATAAGTTTATAAGTGTAGTTGTATATTTATATGTTAAATAAATTCAAACTCATTTATGCATTTTAATCCTCATATTTATTCAAATAATCTAATGTTAAGGAACACCAAAGTCAACCTAAAATTCAACAGATTTCAATTACTGATTATTTTATTAAGTAAAATAAAGCTTCTAACACCATGAATATCAGATTTGTCATTAAGATGAAATATAATGTCAATAATTTTATTAATTCCCAAATATATTCCAATAATAAATTATGCATTTTTATTTAGGCATCTATAGCCTGATATGAAATTTCCAAATTGAGGAGTTTATGCTCTTACCTGACCTATTCTTTTTCTAGATTTAGTAATATCTAGTCAGAAATTCTTGAAATATTATTGATAAACAAAAATGTGTATATTTAAAATGCATAGTGTGATGATTGGATATATATCAACATTACAAAATCCTTATGAAAAAAATTTACATATCCAACACCTCACATAATTATTCTTTTATGATAAAAAATCAATTAAAATCTATACTTTTTTCAGATTTCAAGTATACAACAGAGTACTGTTAATCATACACATTATAATGTATATTAGATTCTTATGATTTATTCATCTATAATTGAATTTATGTGCCCTATGACCAGAATATAGCCATTTTTTCATACTCTAGTCATCATTCTTCTGCTTTCTGTTTCTATGCATTCGAATTTAAGATTCCTAATATAAGTTAAATTACACCGTATTTTTCTTTCTGTGCCTATGATATATAAGCAGTTTCTTCTGTGATTAAAGCTTCCATCTTGGAGGGAAACTCAATAAAGACAGACAGATATAGAGGAAGCATGACATGTAGGAGATGAGGTAACAAGCCATGCCCCATGTGGAATCAAGTAAATTACTATAAATGGGTTAATTTAATTTAAAAGAGTTAGCTAAGAACAAGCCTAATATTGACTGAGCTTTCATAATAATAAAATTATTTATTTTTTATATGACTTAAGCTCTGATTTAAGAGCTGGTTGGCAAGGCAAAGCATGACTGGCTATACTTCTTTTATTTTAATAACATAATTCTTTACAGATTCTTTGGAAATTTCCCATCATGCACCCTAATCCCACTCACCTCCTAGTACCTCTATATCTGGTTCTCACCCCTGCAGCATCCTCTGTGTCTTGGTTAGGATTTCTATTCTTGCAATAAAACACTGTGACCAAAGGAAAGATGGGAAGAAAAGGGTTTATTTGGGATACACTTCAACATTGCTCAATGGTCCTGGTGGCAGCATGGCCCCCAGACACCAGAATGATCTCAGATGGGTGATCAGACCCCAGGCATCCACACAGCCTTGTTGGAACAGGTGTCATGGACATCAACTCATACCCTGACTGCTGCAGTGTCAAAGATCCAGACATGACCCTAAATCAGGACCTCGGGCCCAAGTACCTTCATAGTCCAGGGTGACAGCACAAGCCACCCAGATTAATATGTCCTCAGCAGCAGCATGACCCTTGAACACCAACATGGTCTCAGGTAGCAGAACAGACATCAGGCATCTGCTTGACCCTTGGTTGTATTAGGGGCCACAGATATTACTCCAGACCTTGGCCACTGTAGGGCCATAGATCCAGACATGGCCCTCTGCATCAAGCCCTGCCTGGACAGCACCATGGCACCAGGTGGCAGCACAGTTCACTCAGGTCAGCATGGCCCCAGTGGCAGCAAGGCCTTTAGACACCAGTGCTGTTGGATGTTCTGTATGGCAATTGTGTTGCTAATAAAACACTGATTGGCAAGTGGCTAGGGAGGAAGTATAGGCGGGACTAACAGAGAGAATAAAAAGAACAGGAAGGCGGAGGGAGTCACTGCCTGTCAGCCACCGCCAGGACAAGCAACATGTAAAGATGCCGGTAAGTCACGAGCCATGTGGCAAGGTATAGATTTATAGAAATGGATTAATTTAAGCTATAAGGACAGTT
>CABHPQ010120073.1:70621-91743 GCA_902168405.1 Peromyscus aztecus | reverse complement strand
AGAGAGAGAGAGAGAGAGAGAGAGAGAGAGAGAGAATATGAATATGAGAACAGGACAGACATATCCAAACCAGGATAGAATGGATCTAATAAATGCAGGTGTCACTGCAGGAGTAAGGATTTTTATCAGGTTTCCCTGTCCAGATGCCCTGCAACTTTGCTTTTAGCAGCAAATGCTGCCATGTACAGCATTGAATGATTGTGGAAAACATTCAAAAATTAATTCACAGTATTTTATTCTTATCCCCTACTTCTAACCAGATGAAAATGCACCTAGAGAAATAACACAGTGAAAATAAATATAGAATTGAATTAGAAAACATTCCTAATGATCTCAGTTTTTCATCCAGTATAAAATGTTTCCATCAGAATTTAGGAGAGTATATCTGGCACTTTCTATATCAACAGATATATACAAATGCAAATATGGACTTACATTCTCATTCCAAGGCCAGAAATATAAAAAAGCAAGTTTATCATATATAAAATATCCAGAAATTCTGTATGTCTGAAAGATCAGAAAAATGATAAAATTATTAGGATATTTAAAAATGCTGCACTGTGTGGGTTTGAAAATTTTTGAATCTCAAATGAAGGGAAATAACACCCATGAGTATAGAAGTTGCAATTGAAAGAAGTTAACAAAATCAGAATATTAAATTATTACTGTATAGCTAAAAGCAAAGAAACAAAAGTACAGGTTTAAAAAGGGTTTCCAGTATCACAAATTCATGGAAAAGAAACTTGTCTCTTTTGTTTTGGATCCACATTGAAGAAAATTATGGAATTACATAACAAATTCAAATCAAGTAAATCAATTTCTTGGAAGGAATGTCTGCTTAATTACAGTACAAGATCATACTAAGGTTTTGTTGTATTAACTGAGATCATGTATTCTGAGAAGAAAAGAAAGAGGTAGGTAAATGCATTTCAGGGGTGTTTTTCACTATTTCAAAGATGTCATGTTTTGTTTTAAAAATCCATAACATGGACTATGAGATGACTCAGATGATAAAGGTGTTTGTCCCTGACTCTGAAGACTTGAGTTTTCTCTCCGGACCCCACATGGTGAAAGAAGAGTACTAATCCCCACTCCCTCTACACACAGAAATCATTCAGTAAACGTAATACAAACTTCTAAAAAGTCCATAGCTAATGTCGCTATGCCTAGAGTTGAAACATTTATATTATTTTCCTGAGCATGTGGTATGAAACATTTCTTTCAATGGTAGGAATTTATTTTTTATAATATCCTTGAAAATTATCTATTTCTCTTTTCTATATACCCAACTAAATATATTGAAAATACTGATACGGTCATGATAATACCTCATAAGAGCTGAGCTTCCATATTTTTGCATTAGGTGTTATTCTCATTACTACTTGTGTTTTACTTACCATTGACCCTTCTTTTCAAAAAAAGATTATTCAAGATTATTTTCAAACCAATACACAGAGCTATTTGATACAAGAAAATCCTAGTATTACACACTATTTTTTTCAAGACAGGGTTTCTCTGTATAGCCCTGACCCTCCTGGAACCTGCCTTGTAGATCAGACTGGTCTTGAACTCAGAGAATTGCCTGCCTCTGCCTCCTGAATGCTGGGACAAAAGGCATGGACCACCACCTCCCAGATGATATGATTGTTTTTAACATAGAAACTTATACTTCTGCTCTTACCAATCAAATATATTAATCATTCTTTCTGTGGTATATTGTAATCATTTATATATACATGAGCTTTTTCCATTTCTAATGAACAAATACCATTATTTTCATAGAAGCACAAAAATATTTCTTTAATGGCATGGTTTCAATTCCTGAATTTTTAATTTATATCATATTTTATAGGTCATTAATTAATATTGCAAGAAATATTAAAATTTATATATTTTTGGAATTATACCATGACTGAAAATTTTTTCCTATTATCAGGACTACTTACATAATTATTTTATTTTTGTACTACAATATTTGCTACCAAATATTTGCCTATCTCCATCATCATTTTCTTGCATCTGTTAGTAGATAATGTCTGTTAAATACATGAAAGATTAAGATAAAAGATTGTTGATCTTAAAAAAAAAGATGTCTAGATAAAAGTATTCCAATATTTGTAACATATAAAAAATCGTACAAACATTCCAGGAGAGCAACTAGGTTACTTTAAAAGCTCTGTCTACCTTAAAGATATAACAAAGGATTGAAAAATTCAGTATCATAAAGAATGTAATTAAATTTAATAAATTTCAAAAATGATGAAAGAAAAATTAGTATTCTAAAAATGGTGCAGAAATTATATATACCTGCTATAAACTATAAAGTGAAAAATAATATAATTGCAGGAAATACCCAAAATTAATTCTAATATTAAAAAAATACTGCCATCCTTATTGTATTTGTAGTTGATCTTACATTATATGTATATATAAAATTTAAGAAAAATACAAGAATTGTGAAGGTAATGAGTATACTCAAATGAAGACACATTTTTAATAAAGTTATGGAATATTGTGAGTATATGAACAATGAAGTACAGACGTTCTCACACTAATGCAAGGTAAAAATAAGTCAATAAAACTAATGAGATGGGAAAACACATGTAAATTATGTTGAAGATTTAGAGACAGAAAATTAATACAAGATTTGTTCAAGAGATTTTTAAGTGTGTTGTGAGAGCAAGAATGAACTATTCAGGCAAAAAGTAGGATAATACACATGTATGTATGTGTATACATGTCACTATATGCATATTAATGTTTCATATTTATGAAAACATTCCTTACATAAAACATTCTATTCTTTGGAAAAGTTAGTGCGTCATTTTGAAATATAAATTCTTATTTAGTCAATCATCAAAAACAAAATCAGATAGCATCATTTTTTAAATGATAACCTAAAAGCTACAGATAAAGTGATACAAATAAAATAGTTTCACTTTTTAGAGAGAGTGAAAAATTGTAAGTCCAGGTACTCTATAGGAAAAGAAGACCATGAATATAATATAGTAAAGGCAGACTAGAGGTGGGAATGATGTCTCAGACCTGAAGAGTACTTGCTGCTTTTCCTGATAATCCAAAATTTCTTCCAAGCATCCAAGTTGGATGACACACAATTACCTGTAGCTTCAATTCCAGAAGCTCCAGCACCTTCTTCCAGCCTCTGTGGACACCCCTAACACATGCCTATTATCTTGTAGATACATAGATACACAAGGATAACTATTTTAAGTGGGGAGGATTTTTTTTGCTTTCTTTTGCAAGGCAGCTACTCAACTGTACTAGCACATTTAGGTTGAGTCTTCACATTTAAAATAGCATGTTGAAAAACAATCCCTCACAGAAGTTTCCAGAACTTTATCTGTAAGTTGATTCCCAATCTAGTCAAGTCGACAACTAAAACTATCAATTTTAACATATATACATACACAAATATATACCTCTTTTAATTCTCCTGTCCCTACATTCTCTCTTTTCTCCCTAAAAAATCTGTATCAGTAACACCATTCAATTCAGCAAATATTTATCTCTTGCTTCTTAGTTGCTATTTAGAAATCATTACCTATATGTTCAGAATGCCATGTTACTCTCTACCTTTGGAAGAAGATATTTACTCTGAAAATTCCATAAGGTTCACCACATCTGATCTATATAATATTTCTATTAGTTCAGTGTGTTTTCTGTTTGCTGTTTCAAGAGGAATCTCAGGTGTGTTGAGTTTGTTCTTGTAAATGTGCTCCTCTGAGAGGAAATATTTCTGTGAGGATTTTTTAAGACACCTATGCACAGAAGATCATGCAAGAACAAATATTCCATTGTGATGGTTTACTGAAAATGTGTGTGTGTATATGTGTGTGTGTGTGTGTCTGTGTGTGTGTGTGTGTGTTTCTGTTGAGCCTATGATGAGTTCAAGCAAATGAACATAAATTAGAGCTATTAATAAAGTACTGTCATGGCTCTCCAACAATTTATCACATTTTCTAATCAGAAATTCAATGCTAACAAAAATGTTAGATTGAAACTGAAAAAAATAAAAATCACATAATTTGTATGAGTGCATAAAAGTTGAAAATTGTAGCCATGTTCAAATATCTACCCAATTTTCAAATTCATAATGAAGAATTTGTGGCTATTCTAACTATATAAAAGTATAGTGAGATGCATAGACTTTGTATCTGGCTAATTTCTCTCCACGGTGTCATTTATTTTCAATGTCTTTATAATAAAATTTTAAATATAAAATAGGTTGGACAATTTTTCCTCTGTGCAATCTTCTAATTTACCATGAGTTAAACACAGTATTTCAAAAAAAAAACCCTTTTAAGAGAATTTGCCAAATACTAGCATTTGTGCAAGATCAAAGATAAGAGAATATACAAGTACAAAGACTTAGGAAATCAGCTAATGCAGCACTTATCTTCATGCATAGAAACAAGTGGTTGAAAGAAAGTAGGCAATTTCTGAGTAAGCGTGTGTGGGGATTATTTTATGTGTTTGACAAATACCTGTCTTGACGTTTTCTACTAAACAGTCCTGTTAATTCTTGGCAACTTATTCTTGACATCTGACATTTGTGTAAACTTATATAGGAAAAAATTTGTTGAGAAATAGCATGGATTGTGGACTTATCATTCTATGATATCTCACTAAATATAAAACAAGGATTTGGATCATTTAAGCATATTCATTATGTATTTAGTTAAGATAGGTTTATGGATATTTCATTTTAAGAAGAAAAATGGTCCAGGAACTTAGGCAGGTCTTGGTGAAACACCCTGCTTTCTTCCTTCCTGAGGAAACCCACAGAATCCCTGCATAGCCCATCCCCATTTCTAAGTGTCAGCTCTCAATGCCTAGGAACACATATTACCCAGAACCAGAGACGCTGGTATCCACACATATTAGGATCCAAGAAGAATTTCCCACCAGGCAACGTCTACCACACTCTCTTAAGAAAAAGAGATGTAACAGAAACCAAGGAACAAAACACCCACCAAACAAAGACAAAACTAGATATCAGCACCTAGAAGACAATCCTCTCAAACCTGCATGTCTAGATGCCAGGGTAAAAATCAATCAGTGACTTCCAAGGACAGGATGTTTCCACTAGAACCCAGCAACCCTACCACATCAGGACATGAGTATTCAATGTACCTGAAGCAAAAGACAAATATCTTAAAATAGCCTTTAAAAATATGATAGAAGTCCTTAAAGATGGGATGAGTAAATCCCTTAAATAACTCTATGAAAACAGAAACACACAGTGGAAGACAATGAATGAAACAGATCAAAACATGAAAGTGAAAATTAAATCAATGAAGAACACTCAAACTAAAGGAAATTGGGAAATGAAAATTTTAATAACTCTAATAAAACTAGAGACACACTCCTCATCAAGAGAATATAGGAGATGAAAGAGAGAATCTCAGGCATTTAAGACGTGACAGAAGTGGATCAAAAAATATGGAATCAAAAAACAAAATTCCTGACACAAAATATCCTAGAAATTGGAAACACTATGAAAATAACAATTCCTAAGAAAAATAGGAATAGAAGAATGAGAAGAAACAAAGCTCAAAGTCAAAGAAAATATTATCAACAAAATAATAGAAGAAAATTTCCCCAACCTAAAGAAGGAGACAGATAGCAAGGTATAAGAAGCACACCCAACACCATGTAGACTGGACTAGAAAGGAAATTTCCTTCATTATGTAATAAACACTAAACATACAGAACAAAGAAAGAATATTAAAACCTTAAAGGCAAAAAGACCAATAGCATATACATGTTGACCTATAAGAGTAACACCTGACTTCTCAATGGAGACTCTAAAAGACAGAAGGGTTTGAACATACGTTCTACAGACTCTAAGGGACCACAAAAGATTGCAAAGAACACTATACTCAGGAAAACATTCAGTCACAAAGAATGGAGAAAATAAAGTATTCCGTGATAAAACCAAATTTAAGCAATCTCTGTCTACAAATCTAGCCTTACAAGAAGCCACTAGAAGGAAAACTCCAACTTAAAGAGATTAACTATAGCCAAGAAAACACAGGCAGTAAACAATCCCAGACCATCAAATCAACAGAGGTGAAACACAAACACACACACACACAAACATGCATCACAACAGCAAAAAAAAACAGGAATCCATAAACACTGGTCATTGATATCTCTCAACATCAATGGTCTGAATTATCCAATAAAATGACACAGACTAAGAGAATAGATGCATAAAACAGGATCCATTCTTATGCTTCATCCAAGAAACACATCTTACCATCAAGATTAGACATCATCTCAGCACAAAAAGATAGGAAAAGTTAATCCAAGCAAATGGACTTAAGAAGCAAGCTGGGCCCTGAAATCAATAAAAGAGAAACAGTAATAAATAAATAAATAGATAGATAGATAGATAGATAGATAGATAGATAGATAGAAGCAATGAAATAAAGAGTTGGGATTTTTTTGACAAAATCAGTGGATTGACAGATCTTTAACTAAAATGTGGAGAGAGAATATAAAAATCAACAAAATTAGAAATGAAAGTGGGGCATAATATAGACAAAGGAAATACACCTGCACTCCACTAAATGGGAAAATCTAAAACAATAATTAATAATAATAATAATAAATCAATAAAATAAGGAATATTTCTCTCAATACTTACCACATAACAAGGTTAATTCAAGACCAGATAAGCAATTTAAACAGATCTATAACTCATAGTGAAATAGAAGCAGTAACTAAAATTTTCCCACAAAAAGAAAGCTCAGGACTAGATGGTTTTATGGCAACAATTTACCAAAATTTCAAAGAGGAGTTGTTGCCATTATTGCACAAAATAGAAACAGAAGGAACATTACCAAAATCATTTTACAAGGCTACAGTGACCTTGATACACAAACCATGGAAAGATTCAACAAAGAAAGAGAATTACACATCAATTTTCCTCATGAACATAGATGTGAAACTACTCAATAAATATTTGTAAACCAAACCCAAGAACACATAAAAAATATCATACACCATGATCAAGTAGATTCATTATTGAGATGCAGGGAGGAGTCAACATATGAAAATCTGTCAATGTAATCCAACATATAAACAAACTGAAACAAAAAAATCACATGATTATCTCATTCGGTGCAAATAAGGCCTCTGACAAAATCCAACACACTTTTATGATAAAAGTCTTGGAGAGAGAATATATACAAGGGCCATCCCTAAGCATAATAAAGGCAATTTACAGCAAAGCTATAGCCAACATCAAATTTAATGGAGAAAAACTCAAAGCAATTCTGCTAAAATCTGGAGCAAGACAAAGCTGTCCACTATCTCCATATCTATCCAATATAGTACTTGAAATCTTAGCTAGAGTAATAAGAGAACTGAATGAGATCATGGTGATACAAATTGGGAAGGAAGAGGTCAAAATATCTTTATTTGCAAATGATAAGCATAAATAAGTGACCTGAAAATGGAGTCATCAGAAAACTCCTACAGCACTTTCAACAATGAAGCTGGATACAAAAGTAACTCACAAAAATCAGTAGCCTTCCTATTATACAAATGACAATTTGACTGAGAAAGAAATGAGGGAATTACCACTTTTTAGAGTAGTATCACATAATATAAAATATATTGGGGTAACTCTTACTAAGCAAGTGAAAGACTTCTATGACAAAAACTTTAAGATATTGGACAAAGAAATTGAAAAAGATATCAGAAAATGGAAAGACGTCCTATTCTGTTGGATATATCGGACTAACTTAGCAAAAATGGTCATCCTATCAAAACAATCCACAAATTCAATTAAACCCCCATCAAAATTCCAATACAATTCTTCACAGATCATGAAAGGATTATTCTTCAACTTCATATGGAAACGTATACACACACACACACACACACACACACACACCAAAAAAAAAACAAAAAACAAAACAAACAAACAAACAAAAAACAGGAAGGATCTTTAACTAAAACAGAAGAAAACAAATAAAACGCAAACAAAACAACAAAAAACTGCTGGAGGTATCATCCCAGTTTTCAAGTTGTACTACAGAGCTATAGTCATAAAAACATCATGGAATTGGCACAAACAGAGACACAATGATCAGGAAAACAGAACTGAAGATCCACACACCTATGGAAAGTGATGTTTGATAAAGATGACAGAAATACACACTGGGAAAGTAAAGCATCTACAACAAATGGTGCTGGTCAAACTGTACTGCTGCATGTAGAAGAATTCAAATAGATCCATAGTTACAATACTGAACAAAACTATACCAAATACATCAAAGATCTCAACATAAAACCAGATACGCCGGGCGGTGGTGGCGCATGCCTTTAATCGCAGCACTCAGGAGGCAGAGCCAGGCAGATCTCTGTGAGTTCAAGGCCAGCCTGGTCTCCAAAGCGAGTTCCAGGAAAGGCGCAAAGCTACACAGAGAAACCCTGTCTCGAAAAACCAAAAGAAAACAAATAAAATAAAATAAAAAATAAAATAAAATAAAACCAGATACACTGAACTTGATAGAAAAAAGAAGTGGAGAATAGCCATGAACTCATTGGCACAGAAGACTTCGTGAAGAGAACACCATTAGCTCAGTCACTATATCAACAATTAGTAAATAGGACATTATGAAACTAAAAACCTTTTCCCATTCTGCAAGGCAAAGGACACCATCATTTGGACAAAGCACCAGCCTCCTAAATTGGAAAAGATTTTTACCAACAACACATCTGTTGCAGAGAGAATACAAAAAAATGTAAAGAACTCAAAAATCTAGAAATCAATAAAACAAATAACCCAATTAATAATGTGGCATAGATCTAAAAAGAGAATTCTCAAAGAAAAAACTCAAATTGCTGAGCAATACTTAAAGAAATATTGCACATCCTTAGCCATCACGGAAATGCAAATCAAAACAATTTTGAAATTTCATTTATACGCACTTGAATGGCTAATTTCAATAAAACAAGTAACAAGTTATGCTGGTGGAAATGCAAACTTTCACAGCCACTATGAAAATCAGTGTGATAGTTCCTCAAGAAAATGGAAATCAATCTACTGTATAATCCAACTACACTATTCCTGGGCAAATACCCAAAGACCACTTCATTCAACCACAGATAAACTTTCTCCATCTGTAGATCTATTCATAATAGCCAGAATTTGGAATCAACCTAGATGTCCCATCAAGAATATGTGGTATGTTCACGTAATGGAGTAATAGCAATTAAAAAAATAAAATAAAGGATGGAATGAGAAAAATCATCCTGAGTGAGGCAACCCTCAACCAGAAAGATAAATATGACCAGTCCCTTCATCAGAGAAGCTTCCTCCTGAAACAGATGGGAACAAATACAGAGATCCACAGTCAGGCATCATGCAGAGGGTGAGAGACCTTGGAACACTGGGAAACAAACAGATCCTTCCTCAAGTCCCTCCCCTCGGGGCTCAGGTAACTTGGTGGAAGAGGTTGCATGAAGACTTTAAAAGCCAGAGTGGATGGAGAACACCAAGAAACAATTCCCTCTAGTTCAACCTGACCAAAGCACATGTGAACTCAGAGACTGAGGCAGTATGAATAGGTCTTGCATACAGTTGCACCAAATTGGGACCTAGAGCTGAAAGAAGTGAACACATTCACCCATCTATAATCCAGAAGCAATCTCTAAAAAACACTTGCAAATAAAAATTTAGTTTCCTCCAAGATAGTCTCACTAGAGAAACAAACTACTTTTAAGAGTAGGCAGAAGGAGATGGCTTACAGAAAATGATCTCAACTGAATCTTTGAAGGCTCATTGTCTCATAATACCATGTCAGGATTCTTCATAAATGGATTTTTTCTTCTCCAGATCCTTTGCAACTATAGTATATCTTCTAGTTTAGTGTGTTTGTGGGATCCCTGAATGTGAAAATGAGTGGGATATTTTCCTTCTGCTTTTCTTGTTTGTTTGTTTTTGTTATTTTCCAATTCCCATGTGTTAGTTTTTGTTTTATCCTATTGTATTTTATCTTATTATAATCCCTTAAAATCCCATTTGTTTTCTAATGAGGGACAGAAAGGGGATGAGTCCAGATGGTAGGGGAGGTGGAGAGGAACTGGGAAGCTATGGTGCTTAATAAGGATATATTATATGCTTAAAAATATTTTAATAAAACATATAACTATATAACTATAACTATATATATATGAGAGAGAGAGAGAGAGAGAGAGAGAGAGAGAGAGAGAGAGAGAGAATGCCAAATTAAGTGGTGTTGGCCTCTGCTTATTTTTGGCATACCCTCTTTTCATAATGTGGGAATTTAAATAGAAGAGCATAGAATGATGAGTACTGAAGAATGCATAAATTTTAAAAATTAAATAAAATGAAAGATAAAATCATTATCCTGGTTCCAGAAATATATTCATATTTTTATTGGTAAATGATCCTTAAACTACAGGAGAATTAAAAAGAAGAATGGTATTCTGGCAGCATGAATGTGAGATAGACAGGTGTGTGACTTACTAGTCTAGGAAAGGGATATATTTGGAAAGAACAGTCATTTTGTTGTTGTATGAAACATTTTTTCTAAAGTTATTTATCACAGTATGATAAGACATATGCTTAATGAAAAAGTGATAAGATTTGCACTGAAGTATCATATAGCATCTTCAAAGTGTTCTGAAAATGGATTGCTGTATATATTTGCGACTATGACAACAAGCAAGCCAAAACAGTATATTATATGCACTTCCAATATGGGCATACTGGTATCCTTTGCAACTTGAGGACAATTTTTCCTCTTATTCTTTGATAGCTTGGAGAGAAAAGAAAATAACTTTACTGTGCATATTTTATAGTTTTGTTGTTCATGTATTTCATTCAACTTTTTCAGGATCAGCTTCCAAAGATTCATTCATTCAAATCAGCCTCGGGCTTCACTTATCTCTAATCCCCTCAAATCATGTTCAGATGGATGGTATAAAACAATGACCTCACTTTAAATTTTCTTAACCTTCCATTCTAGTAGTTATCTTATGATTTTTTTTTATGTTCTACTCAAACAACCACAAATTTTTAGTTTCTTTGAATTTGTTCTTCAGTGGAACCTTTCAAGATGCACCAGGAAATATCCATTAGTAAAGGGAGCAAGCAAATAAGACATATTTCCACAGCACTCATGCGTTGATATCCTAGAATGTACCTACTCCCATTGCTGAAATGTCCATGATATTTAACTTTTTAAATAAAATTATTACCTAAAATGTGATTTAATTTAATATTCAGCTTATAATTTTCTTTCCCATGTGCATATGCATAAATTTTATTATTTTTACCAACTCACAAATAATTTAATTCCTCTACTCTTTAGAAATCTCTCAGTCAGTCATTTTTGCTGAAAGTAAGTGGGATTACTACAGACATGCAAACAAGGACAATTGGACACAGTGAAATATTACAAAATATACATCTTAAAATGTAACATGAATTTTGGTTGAGGAGATCTTGTGGGGCACATCCATTGTGCTTTTCAGGGAAAAAGGGTGGGCTATATATGTACATAATACACTATATATATATGTATGTATGAAATTGTCAAATAATATTTTAATAAATAAACCACATCAGCTGTTTTTAAGTAGTTTTATTGCTGCATACTTCCTTTTGTGAAAATATAAACACCAGTCAAGCAGTAGACCATATTCAGTAAAAAAAAAAGTACTTACAGTAAAGTATGGGCCTCTACTTTTCTTGGCATTTGCTATAAAAAGATATCCAGGTGACAAAGAGGTCAAATAGTATGATTGCAGACATTCTTCTAATCTAAGTAAAACTTTTGTAAAACAGATAAAGAATTTTTTTCTTTCCAAACACTATGAATAATACTTTGCATTTTTGCTTTGAGAGATTATTTTAGTAAAACTGTAATGTTAATTCAATTAAAAAAGAAACCAAACCATTTGTAGCTCATCTGTTATTTCTTCAATTTAAATTTGTTTTTTCTACTGTTACTTTCTATTAGAAACAGATTAAACATTTTCATTTCTTTTTTTCTTTGTTTCTTTGACAAATAAGACATCTTACTCACCAACTTCATCAGAGAAGATCATGATAAATGATGAAAGAAGTGCAATTTTGGCAAAGAAAAGAGGCATATAACATATTGGATATAATGGACCACCGACAAGAAGTAAAACTACTGCCCAGAAAAAGAATATTGACCATTCAAGATGGAACAATTTAGTAACAATCACTTCATACGATTCATATGTATGAATTATAGATAAATTATATATTTGTACATATGCTATAGATTTCTTGTAGTTTATCTATTATGATATTTATCCTATTTCCTTTTGAATGGGGGCAGATTTGTGTATCCCAATTTCGTATTTCTGCTACTATAAAAAAATACCTGGAACAGTATCAACTCTGGGGAAATAGAGTTTATCTGCTTACAAATTCTGGTTACAGCCAAACACTGAGGGAAGTTAAGGTAGGAACTTTAAACAGCTAGTCACAGCATCTACAGTTAAAAGCAGAGAGAATGAACAAATACATGCCCACTTTGACTGTATACTTGGCTTAATTGAACTACTCTCATAAAATCCAGCACCTGCTTCTAAGGTGATGTGGCTGACAAAAAGTGTGATGTGTCCTCACTGAAAAGTCAACTTAAGATACTACCCTAATAACGTGTCTATAGGCCAACACATTTTAGAAAATATCTTACTGAGACTCTCCTAATGATCTAGTATTACACTGCTATTCAAAATTGGTTATTATTATTTTTTAAATTACTTTTTTTGTGTCACAAAGATATATGTGGAGTATATTTCAATCTTTCCAAATGCCTGGAGCTTAGATCTGACCATGAAAAAGTGAGGTTGTATGTGTGAGATATCATGTTAACTTATATAGTTCACTAAGTTTGGGTTTACTTCTGCAGGTGTAGTATTAAGAGCACATGTAATGATGAAAATACTTGAGCTGGACATGATTTAAAACTATAGAGGGATCTTAAAGGTTTGAAGAAATTCAAATCTAAAATGCTCATTTCAGTGACCTTTTTGTTAAAATTAAGCAAAGTAAGTGCCTTGGTTACTTTTATATTGCTGCAATAAAGTACTATGACCAAGACAACTGACAGCAGAGTTAGTTTATAGGGGCTTACAGTTCCAGGGAAATAGAAGTCTATGACCACCATGGCAGGAGCATGACAGCAGGCAAGCAATCATGGCATTGGAGAAGCTGAGTGCTATATCATGGTACATAAGTGAGAAGCTGAGTGAGTACACTAGGTATAGTGGGAGGCTTTTGAAACCCTAAATCCTCCTCCAGTGATACATCTTATTCAACAATCCATGCCTCCTAATCCTTCCCAAACAGTCACCAACTGACTGAATAATCAATTGCCTAAGAAGTATGTGGACTGTTTCATCAATACAATCACAAGTTGTTTTTATTGGCTTTAAAAATTTTGATGAAAAGAGAAATTTCAGCAGGATGGTAAGTAGAATAATAATGTTTTGTGTGAATTGTAATATTATAAGAATTTTTCTATATGTATTTATCTGCTAAAATATTCTTTAAAATAAAAACAGTATATATTATTTAGTCTGCCATAAACAAGTATACCTGTGAATATGTAAATGGTAGCTTCTGACTAATTTCAGAACCTTAATTTTCAAGTTTTATTCATATGTCAATTTTATATATATATACACGTGTATATATACATTCACACATATGTATGTATATATGTGTATATATGTATACATATATGTAGATATAAAACAAATATTTATATATACAAAAACAAAAAATACTTATTTACTTTTGGTAAATTGCCATTCAACATTGATTTAATGATACAGATTTATTATTTTTATAGCATCAAAGACTTTCTGTCAAATATGTATCTAGCTTAAAAACAGTACATAAATAATAAAATATATAGGATTGTGACATACATATGGGAAATTTCTGATCATACTGCTGCTGAAAATCTGACTCAAAACTGGCCATATTTGAAAAATATGCTCAAATTGTAATTTTGATATTAGCAAAATGTTTAGTCAAAATGAGCTCAGTGGTTTTTATTTTATTTATTTGCTTTCAGACAACATCTTACTCTTTTGGCAAAGTTCTCTGTTCCAAACTGTAACCTATTATTCTCCTGCAATATCCTCCACTCTCATATAGTAGAGACTACAGACATCCACAATTTCACCCATCCTAGCTTTTATTTTTATCATCTGGTTAGAAGAACTAGACTTAATACAGAAAAGGAAGTTCATAATTACATTAACGAGCTTAATATGTTGATTCCATTTTTTCTATTATTTAGTATTTATTAGGAAAAAAACATAAAATAACAAAAATATTTCCATTGCTGACTTCTCCAAGTCCTATCATAAACATAAAATGAATTATGTATTTGGGTTTATTAAATTTTCCTGATAACAATTATCTGCCTGCACTCTTGGGGATAATCACTAATACCAGTGAAGGAATAGAAATGTTTCTAATATACATCTGAGACCTGCCTAGACATGAACAACAGCAGGAGGTATGAAGTTATCACTTCATATGAAAGTTACAATAACAGGCATCAACTTATTTTGTATGTCATTTAAATAAAACATGTTTAACTCCAAAGTTAGAGGAAAAATACCAGTAAATATTTTCATCATAGATTTTTCAAATAGTTACTTGAAATAATATATACTCAGTGTAAAAACATTAAAATTTCACAAATACACACAGGGGACTAATCACTGTCACTCTAATTAATGTGCCCATATTACCATAGTTACCTTTTTGCTATGTGAAAAAGCATAAAATATACAGGACTAGCATAGATTTCCAAAGAAGACATTAATTTGGTATATAAAGGGCACTTCAAATTTAAAAATGATCAGATAATATAAATCAAAGCCACAATAGATATCACCTTATATCTGTTGGAGAGCAGTTGCAACAGGATTAAAAACAGATTTGGTGAAGATGTGGAGGAAAGAGAATTCTTATGTCCAAAAGTGATAGAGCTAGCTTTCAGAACAGTAAGGAGTTTCTTAAAAATTTGAACTATAATAACTCAATTACTAGGTGATTAATTTGTCATTGAGACTTACACACACACACACACACACACACACACACACACACACACATTTCATTATATCTTTCTTTAAGAATTCTCATTTCATTTTGTAAATGAAAATAATTACTTATTTAACTAGATTTTTATGACATAGGTGACAAGATAACCAAGTAGAAAAATAACTAGTATCAATTTAATGCTCATTTTTCTACTTTTTCAAGACATACATTTTCTTAATATTTAGAAAATAAACATCTCCATAAACACATTTGTTTTTGTCTTCTAATGTAAACATGAAATATTGACAGATTTGCCAGCCTAAACTTTCAGTTTCCATTTCAGGATTTATTTAGATCAATACCCAGTATACAAAATCTGGGGGGTTGGCATTTAGGAAGTTTGGAGACAGAGTCAAGGAAATAGTAGACTTTAAGGAAAGGGGAAGTTTCATGAACTGGGCGGTGAGGAGTGAGTAGTTGATGAAACAATGAAGAAATTGACAAAGAAAATTTCAGGTGTTTTTGAAAAGGGACTGAAGATGTAGTTCAGAAAGAGTTCTGAACACTGTTGTTTTAACATTGTAAAGTTACACCGGTATTAGCTTTTGCTTACAAACTAATATTGAGATTTTCTACCCAAATTCCTATGTTAAAAACTCAAAGCCTAGCTGGGAGGTGGTGGTGCATGCCTTTAATCCCAGCACTCGAGAGGCAGAGGCAGGCAGATCTCTGTGAGTTTGAGGCCAGCCTGGTCTCAGGTTTTCCAGGAAAAGCACAAAGCTGCACAGAGAAACCCTGTCTTACAAAACAAAACAAAACAAAAAACAAAACAAAACAACAAACAAACAAAAAAACCCAACTCAAAGCCTATATATCCGTATTGAAAGGTGGTATATATATATATAAAATATATATATATATATACCAATATATATATATTGGTTTTTCGAGACAGGGTTTCTCTGTGTAGCTTTGTGCCTTTCCTGGAGCTCATTTGGTAGCCCAGGCTGGCCTCGAACTCACAGAGATCCTCCTGGCTCTGCCTCCCGAGTGCTGGGATTAAAGGTGTGCGCCACCAACGCCCAGCATGAAAGGTGGTATATTTACATTTTTGGAGAGAATGAATTGTAAGGGTGAAATCCTCATTAATTGATTTAGTGACCTGGTAAGTTTGAAGGGAATATGATAGTCTCTGACAGTGACCCTATAATGTTCTTCCATTAAGTGATGACAATTTTATACTTTCTGGAAGATTCAGCAACAAGGTACCATTTTTGGAAGCATAGAGTGACTCCTAATTAGATATCAGATCTGTAAGAATCTTGATCATGGATCTTTCTGTATTTAGAACTATGTGAAACCACTTTCTTTTATTTATAAATTATTCAGTCTGTGGCATTTTATCATAGCCGTGGGATTGACTAAGATATAGGTTATGTTATCAAAAGACTTTGACTATGGCTCACCTACAGTTAGGAGCCACATTAATTGTGTTGATGTTGAACCACAACCGTAAGAATTGTATACTTCCCCTTAAAAACTTTACAGCTGAAGCTAGAATTATTTGTGTTTTATTTGTTCTTCTTACTTTATCTCCATACAAGGACAAATAATTTACATGTACATAATGTCATGAGTTTTTCAAAATGGAAGGTTAAATCTAAGATATCTGGAATAGGTATTAACTTATTGGATTCATAAATGTTTAGAAGTCAGACAGTTTAATGTCTCCAATACTTAGAATGAGTCCAAAAGGAGTGGTCACAAGTTACTACCACTTCAAATTTGCTAGTTGTTACTATTCAAGTGACAATAATCTGTAATATATTTTTCTGGTGGATAATCCACCTTTATTTGGGCAGTGTAATTTTAAGAGTAATACATATCTTAACTAATCAGGTTATTTACTGGCAGAGGCATGCATAAAGATTTCCAGTATCAAGCCACACTATTAGTATGTGTTCATTTATTAGAAATATTGACAGTAGAAACAATAAAAACATGGACCATAAAACTTACTGGAGAGCACATGAAGTCATTATAACTGGATTTGAGAAACTGGTGGAAAATACATTTAGAACATTAGAAAATTGGAGAAATAAAGAATATCTACATCATGAAGGACTTTGTGTGGTTTGAAGTCTATTAAATTTAATGGTACAGAATAAAATATATCACCATGGAATTTTAAAAAATTGAGTGAATTGAGATTTGCCTTTTAGAAAGATCACTGTATAGCAAGATCAAGGATGTTTAAACAGAAGACAGACCTTTGAAATTATAAATCTCTTCAGTCATGCTTGAATCATAAGTAGAACTGAGGTACATTTTTCTTTTTAATAGACTTGCAATAATTATAGAGAAATTTCAGCAGACAATTTTTAACATTTTGTAACAATTTTTTTCTGTATTTTGCATTTAATGAAATATTTTTTCGTCATGGTGTTTTAGTTTTGTATTGTTTCCTATGAAATATTAAGAGATATTTTGTAGATAATATATGAGTTATGAGGCTTGTAGAATGTAATTGCATAAATAATATCAAGTGAGAAATAGTTCAACAGAAAGAAAAGGCCAGGTGATATAACTAACTACATATTACACCAGACAGGGTTGTACAGTGCTGTTTGCTTTAAAGTCTGAAGGAATTTGATATTTTGTGCTGGACCACAACCACAAAGTAACTTTCGCCATGAAGGGAATTAAAAATATTCCTTCAAGTGTCATAGAACATGAACAATATGTGGTGTTCTACACATGCATGTGAGAGAAAAACTTTATAGAGCCACACAGTGAAAAGTCATATCCAAAATAATCACTTGATAGCAGAGTGCAGAATAATACAGAACAATAATATCCTTGAAATAGAGTTATCAAAAACACATGCTTGAAAATCATATTTTTTTTAAAAAAAAAAAAGCAATCATTACTGTGTCATCAAAGAATCTTCACTCTGAAATGTTAGGTCAAGGATTTTCACTTGCTTGTTCATGAGGGATTAAGGTTCAGGGAAAACCTGACGGGAATGTATGTATTTCTGATTTATTTTTTTAAAGAAAAGAAAGGTTCATTTGGAATCACAAATTTCCAGTTGTCATGGTTAGTTTGTCACATGAAAAGAGTGTCTAGGTGAGGGATTGCGTAGTTTATGTTGGCCTGTGTATGTCTGTGGAGGTTTGTCTTAATTGTTAACTGATGTAGGAACTCACACTAACTGTAGGTAGTACCAGTCTCTAATCAGGAGGTTATGAACTCTGTAACAGAAAGAAAGCTCTCAACATACTAAGTATGCATAAATGCATTTCTCTCTGATCCTAACTGTGAATGTGATGTGATTAGCTGCTAACAGTTCCTTTCTCTGAGAATTCCCACAATGATGGAGTGCAACCTGGAATTTTAAACTGTTATAAACCATTTTCTTGCTTAAATCACTTTTTGTCAGGGTGCTTTATCATAGGAACCAAAGTGAAACTTGGACAAGTATACAATCCATCATGTCAGAGAGAAAGCCCAGAAGCAGGAACATGAGGCAGTTGGTAGCATTGTGTCTTCAGTAGGAATCATGGGGAGACAAATGCTGCTCTTCAGCTCTCTTTTTCCTTTTCATTCAGTCTAGAATCCCAGATGATGCAATGAATTTCAAGCCAGTTTAGGCTATTAATAATTAATGTGGTTTCTCATAGCCCAAATTCATTCTGTCTTTATAAATATGTTCTGGCATATCATTAAAAATGATTCTAAATAGATATGACTTGGGGTTTAAATATACTTTGACCAAAATCTTTATTTTTATATATTTCTAGACGATAAATTACAGTTTTCCTTACACGCTTCATTTGCTTGACTTATTCCTTCTCCTACCTCAGTCTCTCTGGACCTTATTTTCTCCACCGTACCTTTTTAAACGCAGTACGCCTCTTTCCACTTCAGTATTTCACATGGTCTACTGTTTTCTTCACACCCTCCTTTAAAGCCTCTCAGTTCCATAGGCCTTTTTTAGTTTCTTGATCTTTATCTGCATTTAGTAGCATCTAATTATATGTATTAATTAATTAATTAATTAATTTGTATTTATTTGATTGTGAATGAGGTATGTGTGAGAGTGTTTGTGTGTGCAAGTGAATTCACCTGCGCAGGCACATATCTAGGACAGAGGTTGTCATTGGGATATCTTCCTCAATTCCTTTCCCACCTTACATTTGAGACAGTATCTCTCATGAAACCTGGATCTTGTTCTTTTTAGACTGGAAGGACAACAAACCTCAAGATCTGCCTATCTCTACACCACAGCACTCAAGTTACAGGAATATATTGCCATATCCAGCTTTTAATGTGGATGCTGGGAAGACAAACTTAGATTCTTATGCTTGTATGGTAAGCAATTTACTAATTGAACCATCTCAATGACCCCTAGATACAAATATTAAACAATTAGATCTAAGGAATCATGTATGATAGAATATATGATATTTGTCTTTCTGGTCCTAGGTTATCTCACTTAATATAATATTTCCAGCTTTATACATTTACCTTTAAATTTCATAAGTTACTTTTATTAATAGCTGAATAATATTTCATTGTGTATATGTAACACATTTTTCTTAAATTTTCTTCAGTTTATTTACATTATATAGGCTACTTCTGTCTCTTTGCTATTATGAATAGAGCATCAATACACATAGATGAACAATTATCTCTGTGGTATGATATAGAGTCGTTTAGATATGTGCACAAAAGTGGAATAGCTAGGTCATATGATAGTTCTATGAGCTCTCTCTTCTCCCTGACTGAATTGATATTAAAAGAATAGCAATATATAATCCTCTGTACATGTCCTTGAGTTACTGTGTTGTTTAAAATGAGTGTGGAAGTGCTCAAAGCCTAAGGATTACAAATATCAATACACAGGGCTAGAGAGATGACTCAGAGGTTAAGAGTACTAACTTTTCCTCCAGAGGTCCTGCGTTCAATTCCCAGCAACCACATGGTGGCTCACAACCATCTGTTATGAGATATGGTGCCCTCTTCTGGCATGCTGCATACATGCAAGCAGAACACTGTATATATAATAAATAAATAAATCTTTAAAAAAATCAATACACTCCATTTCTCTATTAGTAAGACATATTGATGTATTCTTTAAAAAAGCATCCTAAATATTTAATCCCTAATATTTTAGTAAGCATAAATTATTTTGCATTTTGTGGAATTTATATATGTGAAATCACAGATCAGGTACCATTTATTATATCTATATCTACTTAGCCAAATGGTTTTTAGTTTCATTATTTTTGTTTGAATATTTTTACGTTGTATTGCTAAAGAGCTGTCCTTTGCACAAGTACACTAGTTTCTTTTTCAGTGCACCTTTGGATGAACAACTAGATATTTTCTACTTTTTTTAAAAAAATAGTGTTTCTCTACACAGCCCTGGGTGTCCTGGAAATATGCAGATCAAGATGACCACAAACTCAGAGATATGCACCTGCCTTTGACTCCCATGTGCTAGAATTAAAGGCATGTGCCATCAAGTCCAGTTCATTTTCCAGTTTTGAGACTGAAAAAACACTTACTGTCATTGCATGGATTTATTGTCATTGCATTCTTGAACTAACATCTTCTCATGGTGTTTTTATTTATTTAAATGGAAACATGTTAATAAGATCAAATGTAAGTGTCTATTTAAATGTATGTGTCTGCAAGTAACTCTTCATATTTATTATTAATGTTAATTATATGATACACAAGTAAAAAAATAATACAAACAAGCTAGTATTTGTAGTAAATGCCTGTGCTCTATGACTGTGAAAGGTAGATTCAGAAAGAACAAGAATTCAAGGCCAATCTTGGCTACATAGTAAAGTTAAAGACAGTTGGGCTATGTAAGACCTTGTCTGGTGAAGCCAAAATAAATTATTTAAAATAAAAGTAATAAAAAAGAAGAATACAAATCAAAATATTATTTTTAATTTTATTTTATAATTTAATTTAATTTTACACATCAGACACAGAA
>CABHPQ010120073.1:57075-70521 GCA_902168405.1 Peromyscus aztecus | reverse complement strand
CTCCATGGCAAAGACTCCCCTGAGGATTGAGTTCAACTTGGTAGATTCAGTCCAGGCAGGTCCAGTCCCCTCCTCCCAGGCTGAACCCAGTGTCCCTGTACAAGCCCCAGGTTCCAAACAGCCAGCACATGAACTGAGGACTGGTCCTAGTCCCAGTTCCTGGATGCCTCCCAAACAGATCAAGCTAATCAACTCTCTCACTTATGCAGAGGGCCTGATCCAGTTGGGGGCTCCTCAGCCATTGGTTCATAGTTCATGTGTTTCCATTCATTTGGCTATTTGTCCCTGTGCTTTATTCAACCTTTGTCTCAACAGTTCTTGCTCCTACAAACCCTCCTCTTTCTCGCCAATTGGACTCCTGGAGCTCCACCTGGGGCGTGGCTGTGGATCTCTGCATCTGGTTCCCTCAGTCATTGGATGAGGTTTCTAGCACGACAATTAGCGTGTTTGGCATTCCTATCACCAGAGTAGGTCCTTTCGGGCTGTCTCTTGACCATTGCCAGTAGTCTATTGTGGAGGTATCTTTGTGGATTTCTGTGGACCTCTCTAGCACCCTGCTTCTTCCTATTCTCATGTGGTCTCCATTTACCAAGGTCTCTTACTCCTTGTTCTCCCCCTCTGTTCTTGATCCAGCTGGGATCTCCCACTCCCCCAAGCTCTCTTTCCCTCAACCCTTGCCCTTCATTACCTCCACTCACGTCCAGGTTGTCCATGTAGATGTCATCCATTTCTCTGCCATTGGGTGATCCCTGTGTCTTTCCCAGGGTCCTGCTCTCTAGGTAGCCTCCCCGGAGTTATGAGTAGCAGTCCAGTCATCCCTGCTTTACATCTAGTATCCGCCTATGAGTGAGTACATACCATGTTTTTCTTTCTGAGTCTGGGTTACCTCACTCAGGAGGATTTTTTCTAGATCCATCCATTTGCCTGCAAACCTCATGATGTCATTGTTTTTCTCTGCTGATTAGTATTCCATTGTGTATATGTACCACATTTTATTTATCCATTCTTCAGTTGAAGGGCATCTAGGTTGTTTCCAGGTTCTGGCTATTACAAACAATGCTGATATGAACATAGCTGAGCAAGTGACAGATTGCTCAAAATATTAATTAACAGAAATATATGTTTAGTAGTAATAATGAACAAGCACTTGTATTTTTTTCTGTTGAGCCAATTAATGGACTTTATTATATAAATTGCATTGAAATATAATTAAATATCTTGCTTATGTAATTGAATGAAATCATATCAAGAACTAAAACATGACACCATGATAAGATATTGACAGAGAATTAGTTAATGAGTAGTATTAATGGAAAAAATATTTAGGTTCACTTTTGGAACAGAAAAACAAAGTATACTGAAATTTTATAGTTCACATAAGACTGAAAAAAAGACATACACTCCATAAAAATAGCTTATGTTATGAGAAACATTGAATGTTATTATTTCTAGAACAAAGATAAAAGTTGTGTGTAATGTCAAAATTGGTTCAAAATATTTAGCTAAACTTATGGAAAATGTAAGTGTATTATTGAACTCATAAATATATTTTTATGCTTTTTTTGAGATGCATGAAAGTTTTTCAGGTTCGTTGACATTTGCTTTCAACTTATAAATGTGTGAATTTTTGGTTTTTACTAGCACATAAAAATATAATAGTTTGCACACTAATAGGATATCATATATATTCAATATGTTTGCATTATATTATTTTAAATCCAATTAAACATGTATCAGTTCTTTGTGGTGATCCACTTATATCTCTTTGCTCAGGACCTTTGTTTGTGTGATAAATGATTTTTCTGTTTTATTGAAACCCACCAAGTTTCTTTGAAATAATTGTTGAATTTCTCCTGAGTACTTCCACATTGATTATTACCTGGTCTCTTTCTGGTACTTCACTTCGAATATTTGAAATCATAGTTTCCTGAAATCTCTGCATAGTTGCTGAGATTATATCTATTCATTCAAGTATGAAGTTTTATTTAAGTCTTCAAAATTTGAACTTGATTCTCTTTGCTTTACAGAAATTGTTAAATAAATTAGCAAAGAAAACCCCCCTAGATTTCTACAGGGAGTATGCATATATTCTTAGTTTACCCATCTCTTACTATCTCCTTTCCTCCCCCTACTATCCCCACTTAAAATTGTAACCCTAATTATTAACCCCCACTTCTTTCCTATCAACTGTTTTCTATAGCCTCTCCTAACTAATATGTTTTCTTTTAATTGGAAGACCATAGGCTTTTATGAACGTTTTTCGTGCAATTTTCATTTTGGGTGAGTCTTCCACTACCTCCTCATTTCACCCCCACCCACACTCCCACTTCATTTTCTCTGAGCCTATAATCATCTCCTATTTCAGCACTGGATAGCACTTAGATATGCCAGGAGCTGGCCTGCTGTTGGTATGGACTAAGTTCATAATTGACATTAATCTAAATCCATTTTTCTCTACTATTCTGCTGCTATGTTATTCAGAAAAGGAGAAGGAAGGTATGTAGAGAGCTTCCTGACTCCATAAAGTTCTCATATGGGTGAGGAAAGGCCTGTATTTCTCATACATCATAACTGATGCTTTGTCACACATTGCCGGTCACCAAATATGGACATCTTTGGTCTTGTGTCTTACTTGTAATCATCAGTCTACTAACTCATGTGAAACCCTGAGTCTTTAGCTCATAAAAATCCATAAAACACTGGATTGGGGCAAAGACTCACACTTATATGAACTTCCTATTCCTGAGATATACTGTGGAAATCAGCCACAGTTGACATGGCCTGGAATATAAATCCACTAGACTAAGGCTAATATGACTTTATAGTTTTCAAATTTCAATTTATATGACATTTTAAAACATACATATCTTCCAGCAGCAACTGATCCATTCAGAGGCCATCCATTGGCAACCTTGGGGATTAGGGTATCAGGACATATTTGGTGACAGGTTTTAGAAACCCAACATTGATTTCCAGAGCAAACTTGTTGGACTACTACTCTGTCCTGCTCTGAATGAATGAGATCTTACACCATACCATGAAACCTAAAGTAGGCATAATGGTTGTGAAGGCAGACTCTTGGCCATTTAGAGTAATGATAAATTGGTTCATGACTATTCTTACAAAGACAGTGTTGAGGTTCACTGAGGTTCACAGTGCAGCTGATGATAGCATAAATTAAAATGGAAGTCTGTGTTATTTTGGATCACATATGTACCTAGAACTGGGGCAGTTCTAAAATCTTCTCATAAAGCACTTATTATCATTGCCTGAGTTTGTGGGATGGGTGGTAGATATAGTCCCTTGGCCACCTAGGCTGAGATTGAGCTGCACTGCTCCAAATTATTATAGTCATGAGGGTACCATATCTATATGAGGGAAGGTTCTACTACAAGCCTGGAATGTGAGAACTTAAACTCATTTGTCCTGCAGACACACAAGTCTTTCTCTCTGAAGCTTTTATGAACAGAAGATTTTTAAATTATTTTAATAATGTTTGCAAATTATTATTATTTTTCAAATGCTATCATTATCTCTTCCTGTGTTCTATGTTGGAAGCCATTATTAATCTCTAAGACATGAAGGTTTTTCAGGTTTTTTCAGTAAACAATTATAGTTTTTAATTTTATGCTTAGGTCTACATTATAAATTACTTTTTGGAAATTATAGGAGGAATATTCAAGGCATATTTTTTGATTTACATGTTGATATATTAATTTTCCAACAAGAAATGTTTAACTACTTCTTTTACTATTGTATTGCTCTGATTCTGCTTCTTTAACAAAATCAAGAAATCATGACTTACAAATGAGTCTTTATTATCTGTAAAAGTTTATTATGTATAGGTTCTGCTGGAAAACATTTAGGATTGCTTTGTATTATTTCCATAGCTTTCAAATTTCAATTTACATGACATTTTAAAACATACTTATCATTTTAGTATTTGCTATCTTTTAAATCTTAAAATCAAAATACCTGAGCAGATTTTCTAGGTATCTATATATTTAGGAGATTATTTTTTTTTGTTTTGTATTACTTAGATAGGGAAGTCAATAAAGAATTTGGAGTTGGACTTATAGCCAGAAGACATGTGAGAAATTAGGGAGATATGAGTCTGTATCTCTCTAAGACTCAATAGATAATTATTTTATCTCTCCTAGAAAGGAGATTATATAAATTAGTGAACAGAATTTTCTTTCATTGATTATTTTATGCAATCAAAGCCACAAGGAAAGTAGTCTATCTTCTTTCTTTCAGTAATACCTTTCAGAAAGGCATATTTAAAAGAAAAATATTAACTTTTCATAGGAATGTTGGCTTTCTAATATACTACTTTGGAAGTAACAAATGAATGGAGTTTATTCAAAAGACAATTTAGTCAAATCTTATAAAATGTTTAAAAAATAAAACTTGACCCATACTCTCATCATGAATAGGGTTATATCTCTTAGGAAGCAAGAAGAAAACAAAATATCCAAATGTGCAGTGGTATTGTCCAACAAATGGCAGGTGATAGTATGCATGAGACCTCAAACAATACATATCCAAGATTCCAATATTCCTGAGAAAAATTGGAGCCCTAAAATACTTAATGATAAAGCAAATTGAAAACGTATTTCCTCACTGGGTCCAAGATGAGTATCAAAATGTGGCAATTTTATATTAACTTCTACAGTAAAATACTTAATTGAAACTATAACTCAAATTGTTAAATAGTCTTATTAATAAAAAACCGAGAGCCAGATATTGGGGTGAAAGCTGAAAGATCAGAGAAACAGAAAAATGTCAGCCATGTTCTTACTGCTAGGAAATCCTCAACCCAAGAGAGAGCTACTTCCTATATACTCATGCCTATATATCTTTCTGTGCCCTGCCATCTTTCTTTCTCTAACCAGCTTCATCACTTCCTTTCCACCCAGCTTTATCACTTCCTGTCTGTCTGTCCAGACCTCCCGATCTCTATTGTTAACTAGCACTGAGATTAAAGGCATGTGCCACCATGCCTGGCTCTGTTCCCAGTCTGGTCTTGAACTCACAGAGATCTGGATGAATCTCTACCTCCTGAATGCTAGAATCAAAGGCATGTGCTAACACTGCCTGACCTCTATGTTTAATATGGTGGCTAGCTTTTTCCTCTGATCTCCAGATAAGCTTTATTGGGGTGCATAAACATAATATCACCACATTCGACCTCAAACTTATACAGATATTTTACACCACAATAAATAAAGGAAGGCATAAAATCAAGTAACATAAATTTCAGAAAAGCTGCTGAGAAAGTTGGTTAAAAAAAAAAAAGGTGAGAGGAGAGAACTGATTCTAAAAAGTTCTCCCCAGGTCTCCACATGTGCACCATAGCACCCAAGAACATACATGTGCACAGAGCATCTGTGCATAGACACATACAATATAATTTCAATTTTAATGTAACTACTAGAAGAAAAGTTGTCAAGGTCTTTTTTTTTTAAAAAAAGCATTGTTCATTGCTTATTGATATTGCATTGAACACTCATGCAAATGAATGCAAAACTTTAGAATATTATCTCTTAAAAAAAGTAAATATTACTGTTTAAAAGTATCAGGCAGGCAGGGGTGGTACATGACTTTAATCCCAGCATTTTCGTGACTGAGGCAGATAAATCTCTGAGTTCAAGGGGAACCTGTTCTACAGAGCAAGTTCCAGGACAGCTGGGACTACACAGAGAAACCATGTCTCAACAAACAAACAAAGCAAAACAAAACAAATGTCTGTTTGTAACTCTTTACTCAAAAGGTGCTTCTTAATTCCTCTGTTCTTTAATGTGGGTTCATCTAGTAACTATTCCCATAACAAAATACCATTAGGACTAATGGTATGACTTTTCAGACACTTCAGATTTGGGCTTACTACAAGGAGGAGGCTCACATCTTGTGCTTTATTATTTATCTATTATCTATCTATCTATCTATCTATTTATCTATCTATCTGTCTGTCTATCTTTTCTCTCCCTATCTTTCCCTGTACCTTCACTTGACTTGGGATACAAGATAAATCTGTTATTACTTGTAGCTAACCCTATAGAGGGGCTATGTAACATGGAACTGTGGCCTCTAGGTAGTGTCTGACAGCACATAATGTATACGATAAGTAAATCAGCTTGATAGTAGATTTTTACAAACATTTACTGAATGTCGTAAGAAAAAAAAAATCTACCAAAACAAACCCTAGTTATTTCCATCAGGAAGTGTATGGGAAATGGATATTTGCTGTTTGGTGTTTGTGCTGATATGAATGAAAATGGTCCCCATAGGCTTTTAGGGAGAAGCACTCTTAGAAGGTTTTGCCTTGTTGGGTGGGGTAGGTGTTTCCTTGTTGGAGGAAGTGGATCACTGGGGGTGGACTTTAAGGTTTCAAATGTTAAAGCCAGGCCCAGTGTTGTTCTTTTCCTACTGCCAATCCAGCTGTAGAATTTTCAGCAACCTCTCCAATACTTTTTCTGCCTGTATGCCATCATGTTTCCTGCCACGGTGAGAATGGACTAAACCTCTGAACTTTACAACAGCCCTAGTGAAATGTTTTCCTTTATTAGAGTTGCCATGGTCATGGGTCTCTTCAAAGGAACAGAAACCTTAACTAAGACAGAAGTTGGTACCAGGAGTGAGGTATTGCTATGATAGGCCTGACCATGCTGTTACTTGAAGGAAAATGGAACACTTTGGGACTTTGGATGAGAAAAGCAGTTGAACACTTTAAGTGGGGCTTAATGGGCCACACTTGTAGGCCCATGGAAAACAGTGGTGCTGAGGGTAATTTGAACTGTAGGGTCCTGGCTCAAAAGGTTTCAAAAAGAAGAATACTAGTATGTGTCCCAGAGGCCTATCATGATATTTTGATGAATAACTTGGCTGAATCCTGCCCTTGCCCAAAGAAATCTGTGTGGGGCTAAATTGAAGAGTTATGTATTAATAGCTATTATTGTTTTTCTCTTTTGCTCTTTTAGGGACCCATCACCCAGCTCCCAACTAAAGCACACAGAGGCTTATTCTTAATTATAAATGCCTGATCTTTGCTTGGCATTTCCTTAACTTTAAATTAGCCCCATCTAACTTTTGCCTCTGGGCTTTTCCCATTCTCTTACTTCTGTACTTCTTACTCTTATTCCATAGCTTGCTGTGTAGCTGGGTGGCTGGCCCCTGGAGTCCCCCTCTTTCTTTGGCCACTTCTTACTTTTTTTTATCCCCAGATTTCTCCTATATATTCTCTTTGCCTGCCAGCCCCACCTATTTCTCTCTCCTGCCTCACTGGTTTTTATTGGCTGTTCAGTTCTTTATTAAACCCTCAGGTGTTTTAGATAGGCAGAGTAACATAGCTCCACAGAGTTTAAAAGATGCAGCATAAACAAAAGTAACACACCTTAAAGTAATATTCCCCAACAAATAGCTTTGACAGAGGACATTACTAAACAACCTAGAACTGAATGTATTGTGTGGCTATTAGTGGCCAGTCTTATGCATAAATATAATGAAAACAAGCAAGCTAAGAGAGGGAAAACCTCAAAACATAGAGTTGGAGGAGAAAAGAAGCACCAGGAAGTATAAGCAGATTAAAGAAAAGACTGATACTAAATGGAATAAATGGAGTGATGACCTCAGAGCAAGACCCCCACCTAGCTAAGCTTCAAACATGTGAAAAGGAATTAAAGAAAAAACTTAGGGCCAGGTATGGTGATGAAAACCTTTAGAAATCAGAGGCTGGAGAATCTCTGAGTTCAAGGCCAGCCTGGTCTACAGAGCAAGTTCCAGGAGAGCCAAGATTAGGCAGTGAAGGAAACAGAAAGCTGGTAAAAAAAAATTTTTTTTTGTTCAACTGAAGGGGCATGTTCAGACCAATCAAGCAGCAGAACTTGACAGCTTTGGCCACATGGCTCTGGCTTTAGAGTCAAGTATGCAAGAAGGGGATTATGGAATCTTGCTCTGCAATTAAGGAAAGTCAATGAGGCCAGATGTATCTCAGGGGTGGGTGTCCCTACATGGAGGATGGAGAGGGACCACTATTGTTAGTATTCTGACCCGCCCCTTGGAGACCCACCCAGCATTCTGATGTCATCTTAAGTTAAAACCTCCTTAGGAGGAAAACCCTCCCCCTTTCTCTTTTCCTCCTTCTCTTTCCCCTCTCTCTTTCCACCACCAAATAAAACTCTTTGCTGAGCACTGTCTGCATGGCATCTCTGTCTCTCACCCTCCATGAGGCACCTTGGCTCCAAACCAGCCAAAGTCTCCTGCCTGTTGTATCATAACATTGGAGCTAGTGACTTGGCAGAGACCCTCCTGGTGCATTTTTCCTGTCTTCTAGCAGTCTCTGTCATGCTAGGGGCCCTGGAACCTTCAACACTCAACTTCATCCAACATCACCAAAAATGGTAAGTCCCCATTTTTGGCCATTTCCCATGACAGAAGGATTCGTCCTCTCGGCCGTGGTCTCTTGCCTTTTGGCCCTGTACTGAGCAACCACATGTCCCTCAGGCTTCTGCCCTCTGGCCTCTGTTCTCTGTTTGACAAAACATTGCAACAGTCTGTGCTGTCTCATTCGGACCTCAGCGACCTTCGGACCTCTCTGCTCTGGAATTGACAAATTTCTTTGCAGCCCGTGTCCTCTGCCTCACTTATGGGGATTAGCCAGATCCAAGGATTCTTGAGCTATACACTCCAGCCACTCCAGTCCCTTCCTCCCTCCTACCTGCAGCTGCCACCAATCATAGGGTGGGGACTAGCAGTGCAGGACATAGACCCTGAACTGCTGCTGCTCGGGGAACCCAGGATGCCTCCCTTAGTTTCTACTTCTTTCTGGCTTTCTCCTACCCTGCTGCTTGTCAGCCTGCAGTCTTACAGCTTGTTCTTTATACTGTCCATTCTTCTCTCTGTCCTTTTTAAGTTGGTCAGCTGACAGTCTCCTGGAATACCACCATTGCTAGAATGACCATAACCAGGTTATGGTCCTCTTTCTCTGATACAGGTTAGAAGGCTCTCAAAGCCCATGTTGATACCTCTCCCTTACAAAATAAAACAGGGGGAGATGTTGAAAAACCCTTTCTCAGCAGACCTTCTCTTCTCTGTCTAACCTTATTTGGAGAGTGTTTCTAAGGTCAGATGCCTGACCTTATTTGGAGAATGACTCTGCTCAGAGCTTCCTGCAAATATTACATGATTCAACACATAAGTCCCACCCTTACGATAATCAATTCTGACCAATCAGCCCTTTCCACTTGTAACCCTAAGAACTCTTATATACCTGACCACTGGAGCCAGAAAATAACCTGCCTCTTTGAAGCTGACTCCAGGAAGATCTTTCCATCATGTTCAGAGCTGTCCAAACTCTGATCACTGCTTCTCCTCCCTTTGCTCTTACAAGCTGGTGGCCAAAGACCCAGAAGAAAAGGTCTACCTGGAGGAAAAAGGAGACCCAGGCTACCAGGGAGTAGAAATAGCCCAAGAGAGAAAAACATGTTGAGGTCAAAAAAGCTGAGAGAAGTTTGAGATCTGAAGAGCTCTTTGACATCAGACACAGAGATGCAGAGTTTGGGGCTTTCCCAGCTGGTTTTCCGTCTTGTTTTGATCCAGTAGTTCCTCGATATGTTCTTTTTCCTCCCTCTTGGAATAGTGATGTATATCCTGTGCCATGGATTTTTTGTAAGTATTTGATTTTTTTTTTTTGCTTTTGATTTTATAGGAAATTACAGTTAAGAGATTGCCATGAGTTTCAGAAGAGAAATTAGACATTTAAACAGTGTTGAGACTGTTATAGACTGTGGGGACTTTTGAAATTGGACTGAATGCACCTCTGCATTGTGATATGGCTATGGTGGCCAAGGAGTGGATTGTGGTGGTTTGAATGAAAATGGCCCCCATAGGCTCATAGAGACTGGCACTATTAGGAGGCATATCCCTGTTGAAGTAAGTGTGGCCTTGTTGGAGGAAGTGTGTGACTAGGTGGTAGGCTTTGAGGTGTCAGATATTCAAGCCAGACCCAGTGTTGCTGTCTTCCTGCTGTTTGTCACTCATATTTAGGATTCCTGGCTCCTTCTCCAGCACTGTGTCTGCCTGCATGCCACCATGCTTCCCAAAATGTTGATAATGGACTAAACCTCTGAACTGTAACTCAGTCCAATGAAATGTTTTCTTTTATAAGAGTTGCTGTGGTCATGATGTCTCCTCACAGCAAAAGAAGCCCTAAGATAGTGGTGCTAAATTTTGTCGTGAATTGCTATTTCACCATAAATATGTACAGACAGACAGGAAAAGGCAAAAAGAAAAGCAGACTGTGTTTGTAAGCCAAAACTTTTTATTCATAAAAAATATTTTTAATAAACTCATAAATGAAAGAACTATATTTTTATTCAGTAATCAGAGAGCTTTCTGAAAGTAAATGGTGTAACTACTGTGTATCTGAGAGTTGTTTTATAGCTGAAATAGCTAGATGCAAAAGGTTAAATTTGTGTAATTGCTGTATAACAACAATTATAAAGACTATAGTTCTATTTTAGTTTTTAATTAGGTAAATAAATTAAGAGTCTTTGATATTTTTCTTCTAGTCAACGGTCTGCTACCTAGCTGGGACTATGCAACAACACTTGCAAGCTCAAAATATTCACATTTTTTAAATTTTTAATTTATTTTTGAGAACACAGTTTAACTAAAATATTTATCACTTTTTTCTTCCCTCCAAACCTGCTCATATAACCTTTCTCATGACCCTTCAAATTTTTGGCTTTTCTTTTGACTAATTTTCATTATATGCATATGAATATGAAAAAAAACAAATATATTCCTAAATACAATCTTATCAGTTTGTATAATGTCACTTGTATGTTTGTTTTCAGGGCTGTTCATTTAGCACTAAACAACCTATTGGTGTGTTCTTTCCTGAGAAAGACTAACTCTCCAACTCCTAGCTTTCCTTAATTACCTATAATTATTTGTGTATGGTTGAGGCCTCACCAGCTTTTCCTCCTCAAGTTGGACATGTCCATTGCTGTTGTCTTTTAATGTAATTTTTAAGCTACTCTATGAATAAAATAAAGAACTATCTATATCAAAGAAAATATAAATAGTCTAAATGCAAAAATCCATTAAAATTTGTCACTTACTATTTTATAATTTAAACAAAGCAGATATTCATCCTAATATAAACAATATAATTTGGTCTAGAAAGAATAATGATTATCTTAAACACTTTTATTATCATTTCAGAAGAATGAACTTAGAATATGCAATAAGGGTATACATTTCTTGTAAACTCATGTAAAGTCAAAATACACAGTAAATGAATTTATTTTTTTTCTCCTTTCAAAATGTTTATAAGAATATTGTAGCTAGAGTTTTCTCTCTGGGTTCCTCCAAGCCCCGGCAGTCTGACAGCCCACTTATAAAATAACCACTCAGACACTTATATTTTTTAAACTGTTTGGCCCAATGGCTTAGGCTTCTTGCTAGCTGTTCTTATATCTTAAATTAACCCATTTCAATTAGTCTATAAGTTGCCACGTGGCTCTTGGCTTACCGGTACCTTACATCTCGCTTTTCATGGCTGCAACTGGCAGCGTCTCTCTGCCTCAGCCTTCCTGTTTCCACAATTCTCTTCTCTCCTTGTCCTGCCTATACTTCTTGCCTGGCTGCTGGCCAATCAGTATTTTATTTATTAACCAATCAGAGCAACACATTTAACATACAGAACCTCCCACAGCACTTCCCTTTTCTTTTTTTCAAAAAGGAAGGTTTTAACTTTCACATAGTAAAATTATAGATAACATAACAATTATCAAGCAAGAATTACAGTTACAATATTCAGTCTATTTATAATATCTAGTCTATTTGTATTTGGCAAAATTAAAGAATATATCCTGTCTATCTTATTTGTGAGTCTAAGGTTTCATATCTAACTTATCTCTTATCATAACTAAGGAAATTATAACTATCTAGTCTTCAACTACATCAAAGACCTCACAAGGATATAATATTACCTGAGAAATGGGAGAAGGATGAAAGCAACTTTTGGGAGTCTTGTGAGAGTAGACAGAGACAGCTGGCAGCCTGGACAGTCATCCAAAGTTCTTTTGTAAAGTTGGGGCATCTGTCTTTAGCCCATAGGTTTAGAGTCTCTCAGTCACTTTTCTCTGTGTCCTGTAGAATGTATGGCAGTTTCCTCTGCGAAGCAGGAACCTGAAACACCATTTTGCCAGGCAAAGTTGAGTGGTCACCTTTCTATGAGTCCTGCCTGTCCAGTCAATCAAGCAGTCCAGGCAAGTACAATTTCTTGCCCAAATGGCTATTTTTGCCAAGGTGAAGATAAACTCTACATAGAGTCTTGGATGCCCATCATCCTCTCTGAAGTAAATCCAGTGTGTTGCCAGGAGCAGACAAGTCTCCTGGTCCAGAAAGTCTAAATTTTTAAAACATTTTAAATTCCATATTCTGTAAGTCTTTGAAGTATTTGAAGATTACCTACCTATCTGAAATATATCTATGTATACCTAGAAAATTTAACAGGACTATAAGTTTGACTATCATAGAAGACTAATTATTAATCTGTATTTCTTAATTATCCATTACAATCTAAATGAGTTACATAAATACATAATACCTCAAACGATCGTAGAAATATGTATACAGTATAACAAAATTAAGTTTAAACTTGTATCAATAAACTAAAATCTATAGCAATGTAATTTTGAACAAGTTGCTCTTTAAAAGTAGACTTAATAACCTACCTTTTCATCCTATCATATCCATATCATATTCCCTTTTCTTCTTTAGAAAGAGATCACATTTTTTTTTGGAGGGGGGCTTTCGAGACAGGGTTTCTCTGTGTAATTTTGGTGCCTGTCCTGTATTTCGCTGTATAGACCAGGCTGGCCTCAAACTCACAGAGATCTGCCTGGCTCTGCCTCCCGAGTGCTGGGATTAAAGGTGTATGCTACTGCTGCCCGGCTGAGATCACATTTATAATCAAACTGTTTTAAATAAAAATATTGGTTTTTCTCTGTCCCACACCAAAGGGCTCTTCTGATATGAGACAAAAGAATCTCTCAACCTTTTTTTTTTTTCTTTTTTTTTTTTTTTAGCAATATGTTTGGGTTTATAGAAGGAATGAGCCAATTCCATCTCCAAAGCCTGTCGCTAGAGTTTTCCTTCCTGGCCCACGATCACGATAAATCTCTTTCATCTGCCAGTCCCACAGCCGCTTAGACCCAACCAAGTAAACACAGAGACTTATATTGCTTACAAACTGTATGGCCATGGCAGGCTTCTTGCTAACTGTCCTTATATCTTAAATTAATCCGTTTCTATAAATGTATACCTTGCCACATGGCTCGTGGCTTACCAGCATCTTTACATGCTGCTTGTCCTGGCGGTGGCTGGCAGTGACTCCCTCTGCCTTCCTGTTCTTTTTATTCTCTCTGTTAGTCCCTC